>JARWKJ010000025.1:29893270-29915770 GCA_029959095.1 Rhinichthys osculus
CGCCCATATACTAATTGGGGGGCGGGGCGTCGATTGCACTTGGTTTGGGACCTCTAGCGCCACCAGGCGCCGAGATATGGAAGTGCACCCCCCTGATTTTTGTACCTAGAGAGCTGAAACTCCGCCCATATACTAATTAGAGGGCGGGGAGTCGAATGCACTTGGTTTGGGAGCTCTAGCGCCACCAGGCGCCGAGATATGGAAGTGCACCTAGTGTTTTTTTTGTGGGTGGGATTTGTGTTTTTTGGGGTGGGACTTGTGTTTTTTTTTTTTTTTTTTTTTTGGGGGGTGGGACTTGTGTTTTTTTTTTTTTTTTGGGGTGGGACTTGTGTTTTTTTGGGGTGGGACTTGTGTTTTTTTTGGGTGGGACTTGTGTTTTTTTGGGGAGGGACTTGTGTTTTTTTTTTTTTTTTTTTTGGGGTGGGACTTGTGTTTTTTTTTTTTTTTGGGTGGGACTTGTGTTTTTTTGGGGTGGGACTTGTGTTTTTTTTGGGTGGGACTTGTGTTTTTTTGGGGAGGGACTTGTGTTTTTTTTTATCTTTCCAAAAACTCACCCAAATCTTTCCCAAAACTTACCCAGATCTTGGGGGTGGGACTTGTGTTTTTTTTGGGTGGGACTTGTGTTGGAGTTGGGTGGGACTTGTGTTTTTTGGGGTGGGACTTGTGTTTTTTTTTGTTTTTTTGGGGGGTGTGACTTGTGTTGGAGTTGGGTGTGACTTGTGTTTTTTTGGAGGTGGGACTTTTGTTTTTTGGAGGTGGGACTTGTGTTTTTTTGGAGGTGGGACTTGTGTTTTTTGGTGGGAATTGTGTTTTTTTTGTGAACATATAACTCCGCCCAGGAAGCAGTGAGCGCCAAAAGCTAGGTATCATTCGAAAGGTCTTGGCGAGGCCTTTAAAATGACACCCTACTTGTATCGTTAGGACCTTTGGGGGCGGAGCTATGGGACCAAATACAATCATGTATCCAAAAATTATCTCGGTCTAGGAAAGTCGAAACGACTCGTGATTGGTGTCATTGGAAAGGTCTCTGCGAGTGCTTTCCAATGACACCTTGTTTGTGTCGCTGCGACCTTCCTAGGCCGAGATACAGTTTTGATACATGAATATATTTTGTCCCATAGCTCCGCCCAGGAAGCAGTCAGCGACATGAACTAGGTATCATTCGAAAGGGCTTTCTGAGACCTTTCCAACGAGACTACTCTGATGTCTCTGTGATGTTGGAGTCATGAGATATTGGCACTCGAAATTTAACAGGAAGTGACCCTATAGCTCCGCCCAGAAAGCTTATCTTTCCCAAAACTCACCCCAGATTTTGGGGGCGTGACTTTGGGGGTGTGTCTTGTGTTTTTTGGGGGTGGGACTTGTGTTTTTGGGGGTGGGACTTGTGTTTTTTGGGGGTGGGACTTGTGTTTTAATAATTATGAGGGGTAGGGTTAGGGGTGGGTTAGGATATAGGGTCCAATACTATGGATCGGTCATGACCGATCCTAGGGGTAGGAGTTTAGTTTTCCTGTTGCTAGGGAGGGTTAGGGTTAGGTTAGGGTGAGAGTTAGGGTTAGGGTTAGGGTTAGGGTTAGGGTTAGGGGAAATCGATCCAAGATCCAAACCTGAGGTCTGAATCTGGTTGTGCACTGTCCATCGTGCTTCTGGCCGCTTCAAATACAGACACCAAAATGAACCCAAATATTGTCTAGAGAGATGTATAAAATTATAAAAGGGCTAAATTGCCACGGGGTACTCCAATAAGGGCTGAATCACAGAAAACACGAAGGGTAGGTGTTAGAAAAGAGATGGAAAGGGCATTCCATGAGCTCAAAACATTAAACAGACTAACTCAACGCCTGTTTGGGCGATGAGAAAAAATATCTGTGGCTCAACAACATCACCACACCACTAGTGATGGTGGCCATTCTATTTTTCTAAAGTCTGCATCATTCAGAAACATTATCCAGACCAACTCTTAGCCTGTTTGGGCTGCGAGAAAAATTATTTTTTGGTTCAGCAACATCATCCCACACATATGATGGCGACCATTACAGATTTTACGGTCTGTGTCATTCAGGAACTGTCTCGCGACGCGTTTCGGCCATCCTACGGCTCTCATCAGGCGAGTTCGAATGACTAGGGTGTCTCATTCCCTCTGTACTTTATAGTAATACCGAGGGCGGGGCCCCTCCCACTTTCTCTAAACACCATCAGCATGTATATGCTTCATAAATCGTTTTTCTGCTATCAACTTTGTTGTTTTTAATTTTAAAATTCATCTCTAATTTTTATAACTCTATACATACACCCACAAACACTCCAGGAACATCCCAATGCCCAAAATGAAGTCCAGAGTCCGAGGCACGGGCTGGATTAGGGGAAATCGATCCAAGATCCAAACCTGAGGTCTGAATCTGGTTGTGCACTGTCCATCGTGCTTCTGGCCGCTTCAAATACAGACACCAAAATGAACCCAAATATTGTCTAGAGAGATGTATAAAATTATAAAAGGGCTAAATTGCCACGGGGTACTCCAATAAGGGCTGAATCACAGAAAACACGAAGGGTAGGTGTTAGAAAAGAGATGGAAAGGGCATTCCATGAGCTCAAAACATTAAACAGACTAACTCAACGCCTGTTTGGGCGATGAGAAAAAATATCTGTGGCTCAACAACATCACCACACCACTAGTGATGGTGGCCATTCTATTTTTCTAAAGTCTGCATCATTCAGAAACATTATCCAGACCAACTCTTAGCCTGTTTGGGCTGCGAGAAAAATTATTTTTTGGTTCAGCAACATCATCCCACACATATGATGGCGACCATTACAGATTTTACGGTCTGTGTCATTCAGGAACTGTCTCGCGACGCGTTTCGGCCATCCTACGGCTCTCATCAGGCGAGTTCGAATGACTAGGGTGTCTCATTCCCTCTGTACTTTATAGTAATACCGAGGGCGGGGCCCCTCCCACTTTCTCTAAACACCATCAGCATGTATATGCTTCATAAATCGTTTTTCTGCTATCAACTTTGTTGTTTTTAATTTTAAAATTCATCTCTAATTTTTATAACTCTATACATACACCCACAAACACTCCAGGAACATCCCAATGCCCAAAATGAAGTCCAGAGTCCGAGGCACGGGCTGGATTAGGGGAAATCGATCCAAGATCCAAACCTGAGGTCTGAATCTGGTTGTGCACTGTCCATCGTGCTTCTGGCCGCTTCAAATACAGACACCAAAATGAACCCAAATATTGTCTAGAGAGATGTATAAAATTATAAAAGGGCTAAATTGCCACGGGGTACTCCAATAAGGGCTGAATCACAGAAAACACGAAGGGTAGGTGTTAGAAAAGAGATGGAAAGGGCATTCCATGAGCTCAAAACATTAAACAGACTAACTCAACGCCTGTTTGGGCGATGAGAAAAAATATCTGTGGCTCAACAACATCACCACACCACTAGTGATGGTGGCCATTCTATTTTTCTAAAGTCTGCATCATTCAGAAACATTATCCAGACCAACTCTTAGCCTGTTTGGGCTGCGAGAAAAATTATTTTTTGGTTCAGCAACATCATCCCACACATATGATGGCGACCATTACAGATTTTACGGTCTGTGTCATTCAGGAACTGTCTCGCGACGCGTTTCGGCCATCCTACGGCTCTCATCAGGCGAGTTCGAATGACTAGGGTGTCTCATTCCCTCTGTACTTTATAGTAATACCGAGGGCGGGGCCCCTCCCACTTTCTCTAAACACCATCAGCATGTATATGCTTCATAAATCGTTTTTCTGCTATCAACTTTGTTGTTTTTAATTTTAAAATTCATCTCTAATTTTTATAACTCTATACATACACCCACAAACACTCCAGGAACATCCCAATGCCCAAAATGAAGTCCAGAGTCCGAGGCACGGGCTGGATTAGGGGAAATCGATCCAAGATCCAAACCTGAGGTCTGAATCTGGTTGTGCACTGTCCATCGTGCTTCTGGCCGCTTCAAATACAGACACCAAAATGAACCCAAATATTGTCTAGAGAGATGTATAAAATTATAAAAGGGCTAAATTGCCACGGGGTACTCCAATAAGGGCTGAATCACAGAAAACACGAAGGGTAGGTGTTAGAAAAGAGATGGAAAGGGCATTCCATGAGCTCAAAACATTAAACAGACTAACTCAACGCCTGTTTGGGCGATGAGAAAAAATATCTGTGGCTCAACAACATCACCACACCACTAGTGATGGTGGCCATTCTATTTTTCTAAAGTCTGCATCATTCAGAAACATTATCCAGACCAACTCTTAGCCTGTTTGGGCTGCGAGAAAAATTATTTTTTGGTTCAGCAACATCATCCCACACATATGATGGCGACCATTACAGATTTTACGGTCTGTGTCATTCAGGAACTGTCTCGCGACGCGTTTCGGCCATCCTACGGCTCTCATCAGGCGAGTTCGAATGACTAGGGTGTCTCATTCCCTCTGTACTTTATAGTAATACCGAGGGCGGGGCCCCTCCCACTTTCTCTAAACACCATCAGCATGTATATGCTTCATAAATCGTTTTTCTGCTATCAACTTTGTTGTTTTTAATTTTAAAATTCATCTCTAATTTTTATAACTCTATACATACACCCACAAACACTCCAGGAACATCCCAATGCCCAAAATGAAGTCCAGAGTCCGAGGCACGGGCTGGATTAGGGGAAATCGATCCAAGATCCAAACCTGAGGTCTGAATCTGGTTGTGCACTGTCCATCGTGCTTCTGGCCGCTTCAAATACAGACACCAAAATGAACCCAAATATTGTCTAGAGAGATGTATAAAATTATAAAAGGGCTAAATTGCCACGGGGTACTCCAATAAGGGCTGAATCACAGAAAACACGAAGGGTAGGTGTTAGAAAAGAGATGGAAAGGGCATTCCATGAGCTCAAAACATTAAACAGACTAACTCAACGCCTGTTTGGGCGATGAGAAAAAATATCTGTGGCTCAACAACATCACCACACCACTAGTGATGGTGGCCATTCTATTTTTCTAAAGTCTGCATCATTCAGAAACATTATCCAGACCAACTCTTAGCCTGTTTGGGCTGCGAGAAAAATTATTTTTTGGTTCAGCAACATCATCCCACACATATGATGGCGACCATTACAGATTTTACGGTCTGTGTCATTCAGGAACTGTCTCGCGACGCGTTTCGGCCATCCTACGGCTCTCATCAGGCGAGTTCGAATGACTAGGGTGTCTCATTCCCTCTGTACTTTATAGTAATACCGAGGGCGGGGCCCCTCCCACTTTCTCTAAACACCATCAGCATGTATATGCTTCATAAATCGTTTTTCTGCTATCAACTTTGTTGTTTTTAATTTTAAAATTCATCTCTAATTTTTATAACTCTATACATACACCCACAAACACTCCAGGAACATCCCAATGCCCAAAATGAAGTCCAGAGTCCGAGGCACGGGCTGGATTAGGGGAAATCGATCCAAGATCCAAACCTGAGGTCTGAATCTGGTTGTGCACTGTCCATCGTGCTTCTGGCCGCTTCAAATACAGACACCAAAATGAACCCAAATATTGTCTAGAGAGATGTATAAAATTATAAAAGGGCTAAATTGCCACGGGGTACTCCAATAAGGGCTGAATCACAGAAAACACGAAGGGTAGGTGTTAGAAAAGAGATGGAAAGGGCATTCCATGAGCTCAAAACATTAAACAGACTAACTCAACGCCTGTTTGGGCGATGAGAAAAAATATCTGTGGCTCAACAACATCACCACACCACTAGTGATGGTGGCCATTCTATTTTTCTAAAGTCTGCATCATTCAGAAACATTATCCAGACCAACTCTTAGCCTGTTTGGGCTGCGAGAAAAATTATTTTTTGGTTCAGCAACATCATCCCACACATATGATGGCGACCATTACAGATTTTACGGTCTGTGTCATTCAGGAACTGTCTCGCGACGCGTTTCGGCCATCCTACGGCTCTCATCAGGCGAGTTCGAATGACTAGGGTGTCTCATTCCCTCTGTACTTTATAGTAATACCGAGGGCGGGGCCCCTCCCACTTTCTCTAAACACCATCAGCATGTATATGCTTCATAAATCGTTTTTCTGCTATCAACTTTGTTGTTTTTAATTTTAAAATTCATCTCTAATTTTTATAACTCTATACATACACCCACAAACACTCCAGGAACATCCCAATGCCCAAAATGAAGTCCAGAGTCCGAGGCACGGGCTGGATTAGGGGAAATCGATCCAAGATCCAAACCTGAGGTCTGAATCTGGTTGTGCACTGTCCATCGTGCTTCTGGCCGCTTCAAATACAGACACCAAAATGAACCCAAATATTGTCTAGAGAGATGTATAAAATTATAAAAGGGCTAAATTGCCACGGGGTACTCCAATAAGGGCTGAATCACAGAAAACACGAAGGGTAGGTGTTAGAAAAGAGATGGAAAGGGCATTCCATGAGCTCAAAACATTAAACAGACTAACTCAACGCCTGTTTGGGCGATGAGAAAAAATATCTGTGGCTCAACAACATCACCACACCACTAGTGATGGTGGCCATTCTATTTTTCTAAAGTCTGCATCATTCAGAAACATTATCCAGACCAACTCTTAGCCTGTTTGGGCTGCGAGAAAAATTATTTTTTGGTTCAGCAACATCATCCCACACATATGATGGCGACCATTACAGATTTTACGGTCTGTGTCATTCAGGAACTGTCTCGCGACGCGTTTCGGCCATCCTACGGCTCTCATCAGGCGAGTTCGAATGACTAGGGTGTCTCATTCCCTCTGTACTTTATAGTAATACCGAGGGCGGGGCCCCTCCCACTTTCTCTAAACACCATCAGCATGTATATGCTTCATAAATCGTTTTTCTGCTATCAACTTTGTTGTTTTTAATTTTAAAATTCATCTCTAATTTTTATAACTCTATACATACACCCACAAACACTCCAGGAACATCCCAATGCCCAAAATGAAGTCCAGAGTCCGAGGCACGGGCTGGATTAGGGGAAATCGATCCAAGATCCAAACCTGAGGTCTGAATCTGGTTGTGCACTGTCCATCGTGCTTCTGGCCGCTTCAAATACAGACACCAAAATGAACCCAAATATTGTCTAGAGAGATGTATAAAATTATAAAAGGGCTAAATTGCCACGGGGTACTCCAATAAGGGCTGAATCACAGAAAACACGAAGGGTAGGTGTTAGAAAAGAGATGGAAAGGGCATTCCATGAGCTCAAAACATTAAACAGACTAACTCAACGCCTGTTTGGGCGATGAGAAAAAATATCTGTGGCTCAACAACATCACCACACCACTAGTGATGGTGGCCATTCTATTTTTCTAAAGTCTGCATCATTCAGAAACATTATCCAGACCAACTCTTAGCCTGTTTGGGCTGCGAGAAAAATTATTTTTTGGTTCAGCAACATCATCCCACACATATGATGGCGACCATTACAGATTTTACGGTCTGTGTCATTCAGGAACTGTCTCGCGACGCGTTTCGGCCATCCTACGGCTCTCATCAGGCGAGTTCGAATGACTAGGGTGTCTCATTCCCTCTGTACTTTATAGTAATACCGAGGGCGGGGCCCCTCCCACTTTCTCTAAACACCATCAGCATGTATATGCTTCATAAATCGTTTTTCTGCTATCAACTTTGTTGTTTTTAATTTTAAAATTCATCTCTAATTTTTATAACTCTATACATACACCCACAAACACTCCAGGAACATCCCAATGCCCAAAATGAAGTCCAGAGTCCGAGGCACGGGCTGGATTAGGGGAAATCGATCCAAGATCCAAACCTGAGGTCTGAATCTGGTTGTGCACTGTCCATCGTGCTTCTGGCCGCTTCAAATACAGACACCAAAATGAACCCAAATATTGTCTAGAGAGATGTATAAAATTATAAAAGGGCTAAATTGCCACGGGGTACTCCAATAAGGGCTGAATCACAGAAAACACGAAGGGTAGGTGTTAGAAAAGAGATGGAAAGGGCATTCCATGAGCTCAAAACATTAAACAGACTAACTCAACGCCTGTTTGGGCGATGAGAAAAAATATCTGTGGCTCAACAACATCACCACACCACTAGTGATGGTGGCCATTCTATTTTTCTAAAGTCTGCATCATTCAGAAACATTATCCAGACCAACTCTTAGCCTGTTTGGGCTGCGAGAAAAATTATTTTTTGGTTCAGCAACATCATCCCACACATATGATGGCGACCATTACAGATTTTACGGTCTGTGTCATTCAGGAACTGTCTCGCGACGCGTTTCGGCCATCCTACGGCTCTCATCAGGCGAGTTCGAATGACTAGGGTGTCTCATTCCCTCTGTACTTTATAGTAATACCGAGGGCGGGGCCCCTCCCACTTTCTCTAAACACCATCAGCATGTATATGCTTCATAAATCGTTTTTCTGCTATCAACTTTGTTGTTTTTAATTTTAAAATTCATCTCTAATTTTTATAACTCTATACATACACCCACAAACACTCCAGGAACATCCCAATGCCCAAAATGAAGTCCAGAGTCCGAGGCACGGGCTGGATTAGGGGAAATCGATCCAAGATCCAAACCTGAGGTCTGAATCTGGTTGTGCACTGTCCATCGTGCTTCTGGCCGCTTCAAATACAGACACCAAAATGAACCCAAATATTGTCTAGAGAGATGTATAAAATTATAAAAGGGCTAAATTGCCACGGGGTACTCCAATAAGGGCTGAATCACAGAAAACACGAAGGGTAGGTGTTAGAAAAGAGATGGAAAGGGCATTCCATGAGCTCAAAACATTAAACAGACTAACTCAACGCCTGTTTGGGCGATGAGAAAAAATATCTGTGGCTCAACAACATCACCACACCACTAGTGATGGTGGCCATTCTATTTTTCTAAAGTCTGCATCATTCAGAAACATTATCCAGACCAACTCTTAGCCTGTTTGGGCTGCGAGAAAAATTATTTTTTGGTTCAGCAACATCATCCCACACATATGATGGCGACCATTACAGATTTTACGGTCTGTGTCATTCAGGAACTGTCTCGCGACGCGTTTCGGCCATCCTACGGCTCTCATCAGGCGAGTTCGAATGACTAGGGTGTCTCATTCCCTCTGTACTTTATAGTAATACCGAGGGCGGGGCCCCTCCCACTTTCTCTAAACACCATCAGCATGTATATGCTTCATAAATCGTTTTTCTGCTATCAACTTTGTTGTTTTTAATTTTAAAATTCATCTCTAATTTTTATAACTCTATACATACACCCACAAACACTCCAGGAACATCCCAATGCCCAAAATGAAGTCCAGAGTCCGAGGCACGGGCTGGATTAGGGGAAATCGATCCAAGATCCAAACCTGAGGTCTGAATCTGGTTGTGCACTGTCCATCGTGCTTCTGGCCGCTTCAAATACAGACACCAAAATGAACCCAAATATTGTCTAGAGAGATGTATAAAATTATAAAAGGGCTAAATTGCCACGGGGTACTCCAATAAGGGCTGAATCACAGAAAACACGAAGGGTAGGTGTTAGAAAAGAGATGGAAAGGGCATTCCATGAGCTCAAAACATTAAACAGACTAACTCAACGCCTGTTTGGGCGATGAGAAAAAATATCTGTGGCTCAACAACATCACCACACCACTAGTGATGGTGGCCATTCTATTTTTCTAAAGTCTGCATCATTCAGAAACATTATCCAGACCAACTCTTAGCCTGTTTGGGCTGCGAGAAAAATTATTTTTTGGTTCAGCAACATCATCCCACACATATGATGGCGACCATTACAGATTTTACGGTCTGTGTCATTCAGGAACTGTCTCGCGACGCGTTTCGGCCATCCTACGGCTCTCATCAGGCGAGTTCGAATGACTAGGGTGTCTCATTCCCTCTGTACTTTATAGTAATACCGAGGGCGGGGCCCCTCCCACTTTCTCTAAACACCATCAGCATGTATATGCTTCATAAATCGTTTTTCTGCTATCAACTTTGTTGTTTTTAATTTTAAAATTCATCTCTAATTTTTATAACTCTATACATACACCCACAAACACTCCAGGAACATCCCAATGCCCAAAATGAAGTCCAGAGTCCGAGGCACGGGCTGGATTAGGGGAAATCGATCCAAGATCCAAACCTGAGGTCTGAATCTGGTTGTGCACTGTCCATCGTGCTTCTGGCCGCTTCAAATACAGACACCAAAATGAACCCAAATATTGTCTAGAGAGATGTATAAAATTATAAAAGGGCTAAATTGCCACGGGGTACTCCAATAAGGGCTGAATCACAGAAAACACGAAGGGTAGGTGTTAGAAAAGAGATGGAAAGGGCATTCCATGAGCTCAAAACATTAAACAGACTAACTCAACGCCTGTTTGGGCGATGAGAAAAAATATCTGTGGCTCAACAACATCACCACACCACTAGTGATGGTGGCCATTCTATTTTTCTAAAGTCTGCATCATTCAGAAACATTATCCAGACCAACTCTTAGCCTGTTTGGGCTGCGAGAAAAATTATTTTTTGGTTCAGCAACATCATCCCACACATATGATGGCGACCATTACAGATTTTACGGTCTGTGTCATTCAGGAACTGTCTCGCGACGCGTTTCGGCCATCCTACGGCTCTCATCAGGCGAGTTCGAATGACTAGGGTGTCTCATTCCCTCTGTACTTTATAGTAATACCGAGGGCGGGGCCCCTCCCACTTTCTCTAAACACCATCAGCATGTATATGCTTCATAAATCGTTTTTCTGCTATCAACTTTGTTGTTTTTAATTTTAAAATTCATCTCTAATTTTTATAACTCTATACATACACCCACAAACACTCCAGGAACATCCCAATGCCCAAAATGAAGTCCAGAGTCCGAGGCACGGGCTGGATTAGGGGAAATCGATCCAAGATCCAAACCTGAGGTCTGAATCTGGTTGTGCACTGTCCATCGTGCTTCTGGCCGCTTCAAATACAGACACCAAAATGAACCCAAATATTGTCTAGAGAGATGTATAAAATTATAAAAGGGCTAAATTGCCACGGGGTACTCCAATAAGGGCTGAATCACAGAAAACACGAAGGGTAGGTGTTAGAAAAGAGATGGAAAGGGCATTCCATGAGCTCAAAACATTAAACAGACTAACTCAACGCCTGTTTGGGCGATGAGAAAAAATATCTGTGGCTCAACAACATCACCACACCACTAGTGATGGTGGCCATTCTATTTTTCTAAAGTCTGCATCATTCAGAAACATTATCCAGACCAACTCTTAGCCTGTTTGGGCTGCGAGAAAAATTATTTTTTGGTTCAGCAACATCATCCCACACATATGATGGCGACCATTACAGATTTTACGGTCTGTGTCATTCAGGAACTGTCTCGCGACGCGTTTCGGCCATCCTACGGCTCTCATCAGGCGAGTTCGAATGACTAGGGTGTCTCATTCCCTCTGTACTTTATAGTAATACCGAGGGCGGGGCCCCTCCCACTTTCTCTAAACACCATCAGCATGTATATGCTTCATAAATCGTTTTTCTGCTATCAACTTTGTTGTTTTTAATTTTAAAATTCATCTCTAATTTTTATAACTCTATACATACACCCACAAACACTCCAGGAACATCCCAATGCCCAAAATGAAGTCCAGAGTCCGAGGCACGGGCTGGATTAGGGGAAATCGATCCAAGATCCAAACCTGAGGTCTGAATCTGGTTGTGCACTGTCCATCGTGCTTCTGGCCGCTTCAAATACAGACACCAAAATGAACCCAAATATTGTCTAGAGAGATGTATAAAATTATAAAAGGGCTAAATTGCCACGGGGTACTCCAATAAGGGCTGAATCACAGAAAACACGAAGGGTAGGTGTTAGAAAAGAGATGGAAAGGGCATTCCATGAGCTCAAAACATTAAACAGACTAACTCAACGCCTGTTTGGGCGATGAGAAAAAATATCTGTGGCTCAACAACATCACCACACCACTAGTGATGGTGGCCATTCTATTTTTCTAAAGTCTGCATCATTCAGAAACATTATCCAGACCAACTCTTAGCCTGTTTGGGCTGCGAGAAAAATTATTTTTTGGTTCAGCAACATCATCCCACACATATGATGGCGACCATTACAGATTTTACGGTCTGTGTCATTCAGGAACTGTCTCGCGACGCGTTTCGGCCATCCTACGGCTCTCATCAGGCGAGTTCGAATGACTAGGGTGTCTCATTCCCTCTGTACTTTATAGTAATACCGAGGGCGGGGCCCCTCCCACTTTCTCTAAACACCATCAGCATGTATATGCTTCATAAATCGTTTTTCTGCTATCAACTTTGTTGTTTTTAATTTTAAAATTCATCTCTAATTTTTATAACTCTATACATACACCCACAAACACTCCAGGAACATCCCAATGCCCAAAATGAAGTCCAGAGTCCGAGGCACGGGCTGGATTAGGGGAAATCGATCCAAGATCCAAACCTGAGGTCTGAATCTGGTTGTGCACTGTCCATCGTGCTTCTGGCCGCTTCAAATACAGACACCAAAATGAACCCAAATATTGTCTAGAGAGATGTATAAAATTATAAAAGGGCTAAATTGCCACGGGGTACTCCAATAAGGGCTGAATCACAGAAAACACGAAGGGTAGGTGTTAGAAAAGAGATGGAAAGGGCATTCCATGAGCTCAAAACATTAAACAGACTAACTCAACGCCTGTTTGGGCGATGAGAAAAAATATCTGTGGCTCAACAACATCACCACACCACTAGTGATGGTGGCCATTCTATTTTTCTAAAGTCTGCATCATTCAGAAACATTATCCAGACCAACTCTTAGCCTGTTTGGGCTGCGAGAAAAATTATTTTTTGGTTCAGCAACATCATCCCACACATATGATGGCGACCATTACAGATTTTACGGTCTGTGTCATTCAGGAACTGTCTCGCGACGCGTTTCGGCCATCCTACGGCTCTCATCAGGCGAGTTCGAATGACTAGGGTGTCTCATTCCCTCTGTACTTTATAGTAATACCGAGGGCGGGGCCCCTCCCACTTTCTCTAAACACCATCAGCATGTATATGCTTCATAAATCGTTTTTCTGCTATCAACTTTGTTGTTTTTAATTTTAAAATTCATCTCTAATTTTTATAACTCTATACATACACCCACAAACACTCCAGGAACATCCCAATGCCCAAAATGAAGTCCAGAGTCCGAGGCACGGGCTGGATTAGGGGAAATCGATCCAAGATCCAAACCTGAGGTCTGAATCTGGTTGTGCACTGTCCATCGTGCTTCTGGCCGCTTCAAATACAGACACCAAAATGAACCCAAATATTGTCTAGAGAGATGTATAAAATTATAAAAGGGCTAAATTGCCACGGGGTACTCCAATAAGGGCTGAATCACAGAAAACACGAAGGGTAGGTGTTAGAAAAGAGATGGAAAGGGCATTCCATGAGCTCAAAACATTAAACAGACTAACTCAACGCCTGTTTGGGCGATGAGAAAAAATATCTGTGGCTCAACAACATCACCACACCACTAGTGATGGTGGCCATTCTATTTTTCTAAAGTCTGCATCATTCAGAAACATTATCCAGACCAACTCTTAGCCTGTTTGGGCTGCGAGAAAAATTATTTTTTGGTTCAGCAACATCATCCCACACATATGATGGCGACCATTACAGATTTTACGGTCTGTGTCATTCAGGAACTGTCTCGCGACGCGTTTCGGCCATCCTACGGCTCTCATCAGGCGAGTTCGAATGACTAGGGTGTCTCATTCCCTCTGTACTTTATAGTAATACCGAGGGCGGGGCCCCTCCCACTTTCTCTAAACACCATCAGCATGTATATGCTTCATAAATCGTTTTTCTGCTATCAACTTTGTTGTTTTTAATTTTAAAATTCATCTCTAATTTTTATAACTCTATACATACACCCACAAACACTCCAGGAACATCCCAATGCCCAAAATGAAGTCCAGAGTCCGAGGCACGGGCTGGATTAGGGGAAATCGATCCAAGATCCAAACCTGAGGTCTGAATCTGGTTGTGCACTGTCCATCGTGCTTCTGGCCGCTTCAAATACAGACACCAAAATGAACCCAAATATTGTCTAGAGAGATGTATAAAATTATAAAAGGGCTAAATTGCCACGGGGTACTCCAATAAGGGCTGAATCACAGAAAACACGAAGGGTAGGTGTTAGAAAAGAGATGGAAAGGGCATTCCATGAGCTCAAAACATTAAACAGACTAACTCAACGCCTGTTTGGGCGATGAGAAAAAATATCTGTGGCTCAACAACATCACCACACCACTAGTGATGGTGGCCATTCTATTTTTCTAAAGTCTGCATCATTCAGAAACATTATCCAGACCAACTCTTAGCCTGTTTGGGCTGCGAGAAAAATTATTTTTTGGTTCAGCAACATCATCCCACACATATGATGGCGACCATTACAGATTTTACGGTCTGTGTCATTCAGGAACTGTCTCGCGACGCGTTTCGGCCATCCTACGGCTCTCATCAGGCGAGTTCGAATGACTAGGGTGTCTCATTCCCTCTGTACTTTATAGTAATACCGAGGGCGGGGCCCCTCCCACTTTCTCTAAACACCATCAGCATGTATATGCTTCATAAATCGTTTTTCTGCTATCAACTTTGTTGTTTTTAATTTTAAAATTCATCTCTAATTTTTATAACTCTATACATACACCCACAAACACTCCAGGAACATCCCAATGCCCAAAATGAAGTCCAGAGTCCGAGGCACGGGCTGGATTAGGGGAAATCGATCCAAGATCCAAACCTGAGGTCTGAATCTGGTTGTGCACTGTCCATCGTGCTTCTGGCCGCTTCAAATACAGACACCAAAATGAACCCAAATATTGTCTAGAGAGATGTATAAAATTATAAAAGGGCTAAATTGCCACGGGGTACTCCAATAAGGGCTGAATCACAGAAAACACGAAGGGTAGGTGTTAGAAAAGAGATGGAAAGGGCATTCCATGAGCTCAAAACATTAAACAGACTAACTCAACGCCTGTTTGGGCGATGAGAAAAAATATCTGTGGCTCAACAACATCACCACACCACTAGTGATGGTGGCCATTCTATTTTTCTAAAGTCTGCATCATTCAGAAACATTATCCAGACCAACTCTTAGCCTGTTTGGGCTGCGAGGGTTAGGGTTAGGGTTAGGGTTAGGGTTAGGGTTAGGGTTAGGGTTAGGTTAGGTTAGGGTTAGGGTTAGGGTTAGGGTTAGGGTTAGGGTTAGGGTTAGAGTTAGGGTTAGGGTTAGGGTTAGGGTTAGGGTTAGGGTTAGGGTTAGGGTTAGGGTTAGGGTTAGGGTTAGGGTTAGGGTTAGGGTTAGGGTTAGGGTTAGGGTTAGGGTTAGGTTAGGGTTAGGGTTAGGGTTAGGGTTAGGGTTAGGGTTAGGGTTAGGGTTAGAGTTAGGGTTAGGGTTAGGGTTAGGGTTAGAGTTAGGGTTAGGTTATAGGGATAAAAACGAAAAGTGCACCCCCCTGAAGTGCACCCCCTGAACTGGATTTCCCTATATCTCGAGTTCTATAGGACCTAGAGAGCTGAAACTCCGCCCATATACTAATTGGGGGGCGGGGCGTCGATTGCACTTGGTTTGGGACCTCTAGCGCCACCAGGCGCCGAGATATGGAAGTGCACCCCCCTGATTTTTGTACCTAGAGAGCTGAAACTCCGCCCATATACTAATTAGAGGGCGGGGAGTCGAATGCACTTGGTTTGGGAGCTCTAGCGCCACCAGGCGCCGAGATATGGAAGTGCACCTAGTGTTTTTTTTGTGGGTGGGATTTGTGTTTTTTGGGGTGGGACTTGTGTTTTTTTTTTTTTTTTTTTTTTGGGGGGTGGGACTTGTGTTTTTTTTTTTTTTTTGGGGTGGGACTTGTGTTTTTTTGGGGTGGGACTTGTGTTTTTTTTGGGTGGGACTTGTGTTTTTTTGGGGAGGGACTTGTGTTTTTTTTTTTTTTTTTTTTGGGGTGGGACTTGTGTTTTTTTTTTTTTTTGGGTGGGACTTGTGTTTTTTTGGGGTGGGACTTGTGTTTTTTTTGGGTGGGACTTGTGTTTTTTTGGGGAGGGACTTGTGTTTTTTTTTATCTTTCCAAAAACTCACCCAAATCTTTCCCAAAACTTACCCAGATCTTGGGGGTGGGACTTGTGTTTTTTTTGGGTGGGACTTGTGTTGGAGTTGGGTGGGACTTGTGTTTTTTGGGGTGGGACTTGTGTTTTTTTTTGTTTTTTTGGGGGGTGTGACTTGTGTTGGAGTTGGGTGTGACTTGTGTTTTTTTGGAGGTGGGACTTTTGTTTTTTGGAGGTGGGACTTGTGTTTTTTTGGAGGTGGGACTTGTGTTTTTTGGTGGGAATTGTGTTTTTTTTGTGAACATATAACTCCGCCCAGGAAGCAGTGAGCGCCAAAAGCTAGGTATCATTCGAAAGGTCTTGGCGAGGCCTTTAAAATGACACCCTACTTGTATCGTTAGGACCTTTGGGGGCGGAGCTATGGGACCAAATACAATCATGTATCCAAAAATTATCTCGGTCTAGGAAAGTCGAAACGACTCGTGATTGGTGTCATTGGAAAGGTCTCTGCGAGTGCTTTCCAATGACACCTTGTTTGTGTCGCTGCGACCTTCCTAGGCCGAGATACAGTTTTGATACATGAATATATTTTGTCCCATAGCTCCGCCCAGGAAGCAGTCAGCGACATGAACTAGGTATCATTCGAAAGGGCTTTCTGAGACCTTTCCAACGAGACTACTCTGATGTCTCTGTGATGTTGGAGTCATGAGATATTGGCACTCGAAATTTAACAGGAAGTGACCCTATAGCTCCGCCCAGAAAGCTTATCTTTCCCAAAACTCACCCCAGATTTTGGGGGCGTGACTTTGGGGGTGTGTCTTGTGTTTTTTGGGGGTGGGACTTGTGTTTTTGGGGGTGGGACTTGTGTTTTTTGGGGGTGGGACTTGTGTTTTAATAATTATGAGGGGTAGGGTTAGGGGTGGGTTAGGATATAGGGTCCAATACTATGGATCGGTCATGACCGATCCTAGGGGTAGGAGTTTAGTTTTCCTGTTGCTAGGGAGGGTTAGGGTTAGGTTAGGGTGAGAGTTAGGGTTAGGGTTAGGGTTAGGGTTAGGGTTAGGGGAAATCGATCCAAGATCCAAACCTGAGGTCTGAATCTGGTTGTGCACTGTCCATCGTGCTTCTGGCCGCTTCAAATACAGACACCAAAATGAACCCAAATATTGTCTAGAGAGATGTATAAAATTATAAAAGGGCTAAATTGCCACGGGGTACTCCAATAAGGGCTGAATCACAGAAAACACGAAGGGTAGGTGTTAGAAAAGAGATGGAAAGGGCATTCCATGAGCTCAAAACATTAAACAGACTAACTCAACGCCTGTTTGGGCGATGAGAAAAAATATCTGTGGCTCAACAACATCACCACACCACTAGTGATGGTGGCCATTCTATTTTTCTAAAGTCTGCATCATTCAGAAACATTATCCAGACCAACTCTTAGCCTGTTTGGGCTGCGAGAAAAATTATTTTTTGGTTCAGCAACATCATCCCACACATATGATGGCGACCATTACAGATTTTACGGTCTGTGTCATTCAGGAACTGTCTCGCGACGCGTTTCGGCCATCCTACGGCTCTCATCAGGCGAGTTCGAATGACTAGGGTGTCTCATTCCCTCTGTACTTTATAGTAATACCGAGGGCGGGGCCCCTCCCACTTTCTCTAAACACCATCAGCATGTATATGCTTCATAAATCGTTTTTCTGCTATCAACTTTGTTGTTTTTAATTTTAAAATTCATCTCTAATTTTTATAACTCTATACATACACCCACAAACACTCCAGGAACATCCCAATGCCCAAAATGAAGTCCAGAGTCCGAGGCACGGGCTGGATTAGGGGAAATCGATCCAAGATCCAAACCTGAGGTCTGAATCTGGTTGTGCACTGTCCATCGTGCTTCTGGCCGCTTCAAATACAGACACCAAAATGAACCCAAATATTGTCTAGAGAGATGTATAAAATTATAAAAGGGCTAAATTGCCACGGGGTACTCCAATAAGGGCTGAATCACAGAAAACACGAAGGGTAGGTGTTAGAAAAGAGATGGAAAGGGCATTCCATGAGCTCAAAACATTAAACAGACTAACTCAACGCCTGTTTGGGCGATGAGAAAAAATATCTGTGGCTCAACAACATCACCACACCACTAGTGATGGTGGCCATTCTATTTTTCTAAAGTCTGCATCATTCAGAAACATTATCCAGACCAACTCTTAGCCTGTTTGGGCTGCGAGAAAAATTATTTTTTGGTTCAGCAACATCATCCCACACATATGATGGCGACCATTACAGATTTTACGGTCTGTGTCATTCAGGAACTGTCTCGCGACGCGTTTCGGCCATCCTACGGCTCTCATCAGGCGAGTTCGAATGACTAGGGTGTCTCATTCCCTCTGTACTTTATAGTAATACCGAGGGCGGGGCCCCTCCCACTTTCTCTAAACACCATCAGCATGTATATGCTTCATAAATCGTTTTTCTGCTATCAACTTTGTTGTTTTTAATTTTAAAATTCATCTCTAATTTTTATAACTCTATACATACACCCACAAACACTCCAGGAACATCCCAATGCCCAAAATGAAGTCCAGAGTCCGAGGCACGGGCTGGATTAGGGGAAATCGATCCAAGATCCAAACCTGAGGTCTGAATCTGGTTGTGCACTGTCCATCGTGCTTCTGGCCGCTTCAAATACAGACACCAAAATGAACCCAAATATTGTCTAGAGAGATGTATAAAATTATAAAAGGGCTAAATTGCCACGGGGTACTCCAATAAGGGCTGAATCACAGAAAACACGAAGGGTAGGTGTTAGAAAAGAGATGGAAAGGGCATTCCATGAGCTCAAAACATTAAACAGACTAACTCAACGCCTGTTTGGGCGATGAGAAAAAATATCTGTGGCTCAACAACATCACCACACCACTAGTGATGGTGGCCATTCTATTTTTCTAAAGTCTGCATCATTCAGAAACATTATCCAGACCAACTCTTAGCCTGTTTGGGCTGCGAGAAAAATTATTTTTTGGTTCAGCAACATCATCCCACACATATGATGGCGACCATTACAGATTTTACGGTCTGTGTCATTCAGGAACTGTCTCGCGACGCGTTTCGGCCATCCTACGGCTCTCATCAGGCGAGTTCGAATGACTAGGGTGTCTCATTCCCTCTGTACTTTATAGTAATACCGAGGGCGGGGCCCCTCCCACTTTCTCTAAACACCATCAGCATGTATATGCTTCATAAATCGTTTTTCTGCTATCAACTTTGTTGTTTTTAATTTTAAAATTCATCTCTAATTTTTATAACTCTATACATACACCCACAAACACTCCAGGAACATCCCAATGCCCAAAATGAAGTCCAGAGTCCGAGGCACGGGCTGGATTAGGGGAAATCGATCCAAGATCCAAACCTGAGGTCTGAATCTGGTTGTGCACTGTCCATCGTGCTTCTGGCCGCTTCAAATACAGACACCAAAATGAACCCAAATATTGTCTAGAGAGATGTATAAAATTATAAAAGGGCTAAATTGCCACGGGGTACTCCAATAAGGGCTGAATCACAGAAAACACGAAGGGTAGGTGTTAGAAAAGAGATGGAAAGGGCATTCCATGAGCTCAAAACATTAAACAGACTAACTCAACGCCTGTTTGGGCGATGAGAAAAAATATCTGTGGCTCAACAACATCACCACACCACTAGTGATGGTGGCCATTCTATTTTTCTAAAGTCTGCATCATTCAGAAACATTATCCAGACCAACTCTTAGCCTGTTTGGGCTGCGAGAAAAATTATTTTTTGGTTCAGCAACATCATCCCACACATATGATGGCGACCATTACAGATTTTACGGTCTGTGTCATTCAGGAACTGTCTCGCGACGCGTTTCGGCCATCCTACGGCTCTCATCAGGCGAGTTCGAATGACTAGGGTGTCTCATTCCCTCTGTACTTTATAGTAATACCGAGGGCGGGGCCCCTCCCACTTTCTCTAAACACCATCAGCATGTATATGCTTCATAAATCGTTTTTCTGCTATCAACTTTGTTGTTTTTAATTTTAAAATTCATCTCTAATTTTTATAACTCTATACATACACCCACAAACACTCCAGGAACATCCCAATGCCCAAAATGAAGTCCAGAGTCCGAGGCACGGGCTGGATTAGGGGAAATCGATCCAAGATCCAAACCTGAGGTCTGAATCTGGTTGTGCACTGTCCATCGTGCTTCTGGCCGCTTCAAATACAGACACCAAAATGAACCCAAATATTGTCTAGAGAGATGTATAAAATTATAAAAGGGCTAAATTGCCACGGGGTACTCCAATAAGGGCTGAATCACAGAAAACACGAAGGGTAGGTGTTAGAAAAGAGATGGAAAGGGCATTCCATGAGCTCAAAACATTAAACAGACTAACTCAACGCCTGTTTGGGCGATGAGAAAAAATATCTGTGGCTCAACAACATCACCACACCACTAGTGATGGTGGCCATTCTATTTTTCTAAAGTCTGCATCATTCAGAAACATTATCCAGACCAACTCTTAGCCTGTTTGGGCTGCGAGAAAAATTATTTTTTGGTTCAGCAACATCATCCCACACATATGATGGCGACCATTACAGATTTTACGGTCTGTGTCATTCAGGAACTGTCTCGCGACGCGTTTCGGCCATCCTACGGCTCTCATCAGGCGAGTTCGAATGACTAGGGTGTCTCATTCCCTCTGTACTTTATAGTAATACCGAGGGCGGGGCCCCTCCCACTTTCTCTAAACACCATCAGCATGTATATGCTTCATAAATCGTTTTTCTGCTATCAACTTTGTTGTTTTTAATTTTAAAATTCATCTCTAATTTTTATAACTCTATACATACACCCACAAACACTCCAGGAACATCCCAATGCCCAAAATGAAGTCCAGAGTCCGAGGCACGGGCTGGATTAGGGGAAATCGATCCAAGATCCAAACCTGAGGTCTGAATCTGGTTGTGCACTGTCCATCGTGCTTCTGGCCGCTTCAAATACAGACACCAAAATGAACCCAAATATTGTCTAGAGAGATGTATAAAATTATAAAAGGGCTAAATTGCCACGGGGTACTCCAATAAGGGCTGGGTTAGGGTTAGGGTTAGGTTAGGGTTAGGGTTAGGGTTAGGGTTAGGGTTAGGGTTAGGGTTAGGGTTAGGGTTAGAGTGTAGGGTTAGGGTTAGAGAGGGTTAGGGTTAGGGTTTAGGGTTAGGGTTAGGGTTAGGGTTAGGGTGAGGGTTAGGTTAGGGTTAGGGTTAGGGTTAGGGTTAGGGTTAGGGTTAGGGTTAGGGTTAGGGTTAGAGTTAGGGTTAGGGTTAGGGTTAGGGTTAGTTAGGGTTAGGGTTAGGGTTAGAGTTAGGGTTAGGGTTAGGGTTAGAGTTAGGGTTAGAGTGGGTTAGGGTTAGGGTTAGGGTTAGGGTTAGAGTTAGGGTTAGAGTTAGGGGTTAGAGTTAGGGTTAGAGTTAGGGTTAGGGTTAGGGTTAGGGTTAGGGTTAGGGTTAGGGTTAGAGTTAGGGTTAGAGTGGGTTAGGGTTAGGGTTAGGTTAGAGTAGGGTTAGGGTTAGGGTTAGGGTTAGGGTTAGGGTTAGGGTTAGGGTTAGGGTTAGGGTTAGAGTTAGGGTTAGGGTTAGGGTTAGGGTTAGGGTTAGAGTGTAGGTTAGGGTTAGGGTTAGGGTTAGGGTTAGGGTTAGGGTTAGGGTTAGGGTTAGGGTTAGGGTTAGGGTTAGGGTTAGGGTTAGGGTTAGGGTTAGGGTTAGGGTTAGGGTTAGGGTTAGGGTTAGGGTTAGGGTTAGGGTTAGGGTTAGGGTTAGGGTTAGGGTTAGGGTTAGGGTTAGGGTTAGGGTTAGGGTTAGGGTTAGGGTTAGGGTTAGGGTTAGGGTTAGGGTTAGGGTTAGGGTTAGGGTTAGGGTTAGGGTTAGGGTTAGGGTTAGGGTTAGGGTTAGGGTTAGGGTTAGGGTTAGGGTTAGGGTTAGGGTTAGGGTTAGGGTTAGGGTTAGGGTTAGGGTTAGGGTTAGGGTTAGGGTTAGGGTTAGGGTTAGGGTTAGGGTTAGGGTTAGGGTTAGGGTTAGGGTTAGGGTTAGGGTTAGGGTTAGGGTTAGGGTTAGGGTTAGGGTTAGGGTTAGGGTTAGGGTTAGGGTTAGGGTTAGGGTTAGGGTTAGGGTTAGGGTTAGGGTTAGGGTTAGGGTTAGGGTTAGGGTTAGGGTTAGGGTTAGGGTTAGGGTTAGGGTTAGGGTTAGGGTTAGGGTTAGGGTTAGGGTTAGGGTTAGGGTTAGGGTTAGGGTTAGGGTTAGGGTTAGGGTTAGGGTT
>JARWKJ010000250.1:7500-27444 GCA_029959095.1 Rhinichthys osculus
ACTGATCATCTCAGCCTCAAACTCACCTGATCACACACCTGAACACTCAACATCTCAGCCTCAAACTCACACCTGATCACACACCTGAACACTCAACATCTCAGTCTCAAACTCACACCTGATCACACACCTGAACACTCAACATCTCAGCCTCAAACTCACCTGATCACACACCTGAACACTCAACATCTCAGTCTCAAACTCACACCTGATCACACACCCGAACACTCAACATCTCAGCCTCAAACTCACACCTGATCACACACCTGAACACTCAACATCTCAGTCTCAAACTCACACCTGATCACACACCCGAACACTCAACATCTCAGTCTCAAACTCACACCTGATCACACACCTGAACACTCAACATCTCAGTCTCAAACTCACCTGATCACACACCTGAACACTCAACATCTCAGCCTCAAACTCACACCTGATCACACACCTGAACACTCAACATCTCAGTCTCAAACTCACACCAGATCACACACCTGAACACTCAACATCTCAGTCTCAAACTCACACCAGATCACACACCTGAACACTCAACATCTCAGCCTCAAACTCACACCTGATCACACACCTGAACACTCAACATCTCAGTCTCAAACTCACACCTGATCACACACCTGAACACTCAACATCTCAGTCTCAAACTCACACCTGATCACACACCCGAACACTCAACATCTCAGTCTCAAACTCACACCTGATCACACACCTGACCACTCAACATCTCAGCCTCAAACTCACACCTGATCACACACCTGAACACTCAACATCTCAGTCTCAAACTCACACCTGATCACACACCTGAACACTCAACATCTCAGCCTCAAACTCACACCTGATCACACACCTGAACACTCAACATCTCAGTCTCAAACTCACACCTGATCACACACCTGAACACTCAACATCTCAGCCTCAAACTCACACCTGAACACTCAACATCTCAGCCTCAAACTCACACCTGATCACACACCTGAACACTCAACATCTCAGTCTCAAACTCACACCTGATCACACACCTGAACACTCAACATCTCAGCCTCAAACTCACACCTGATCACACACCTGAACACTCAACATCTCAGTCTCAAACTCACACCTGATCACACACCTGAACACTCAACATCTCAGTCTCAAACTCACACCTGATCACACACCCGAACACTCAACATCTCAGTCTCAAACTCACACCTGATCACACACCTGACCACTCAACATCTCAGCCTCAAACTCACACCTGATCACACACCTGAACACTCAACATCTCAGTCTCAAACTCACACCTGATCACACACCCGAACACTCAACATCTCAGCCTCAAACTCACACCTGATCACACACCCGAACACTCAACATCTCAGTCTCAAACTCACACCTGAACACTCAACATCTCAGTCTCAAACTCACACCTGAACACTCAACATCTCAGTCTCAAACTCACACCTGAACACTCAACATCTCAGCCTCAAACTCACACCTGATCACACACCTGAACACTCAACATCTCAGTCTCAAACTCACACCTGAACACTCAACATCTCAGTCTCAAACTCACACCTGATCACACACCTGAACACTCAACATCTCAGTCTCAAACTCACACCTGAACACTCAACATCTCAGCCTCAAACTCACACCTGATCACACACCTGAACACTCAACATCTCAGTCTCAAACTCACAACTGAACACTCAACATCTCAGTCTCAAACTCACACCTGAACACTCAACATCTCAGCCTCAAACTCACACCTGATCACACACCCGAACACTCAACATCTCAGTCTCAAACTCACACCTGATCACACACCTGAACACTCAACATCTCAGTCTCAAACTCACACCTGATCACACACCTGAACACTCAACATCTCAGTCTCAAACTCACACCTGATCACACACCTGAACACTCAACATCTCAGCCTCAAACTCACACCTGATCACACACCTGAACACTCAACATCTCAGTCTCAAACTCACACCTGATCACACACCTGAACACTCAACATCTCAGTCTCAAACTCACACCTGATCACACACCTGAACACTCAACATCTCAGTCTCAAACTCACACCTGATCACACACCTGACCACTCAACATCTCAGCCTCAAACTCACACCTGATCACACACCTGAACACTCAACATCTCAGTCTCAAACTCACACCTGATCACACACCTGAACACTCAACATCTCAGTCTCAAACTCACACCTGATCACACACCTGAACACTCAACATCTCAGTCTCAAACTCACACCTGATCACACACCCGAACACTCAACATCTCAGTCTCAAACTCAGACCTGATCACACACCTGAACACTCAACATCTCAGCCTCAAACTCACACCTGATCACACACCTGAACACTCAACATCTCAGTCTCAAACTCACCTGATCACACACCCGAACACTCAACATCTCAGTCTCAAACTCACCTGATCACACACCCGAACACTCAACATCTCAGTCTCAAACTCAGACCTGATCACACACCTGAACACTCAACATCTCAGCCTCAAACTCACACCTGATCACACACCTGAACACTCAACATCTCAGCCTCAAACTCACCTGATCACACACCTGAACACTCAACATCTCAGTCTCAAACTCACCTGATCACACACCCGAACACTCAACATCTCAGTCTCAAACTCACACCTGATCACACACCCGAACACTCAACATCTCAGTCTCAAACTCACCTGATCACACACCTGAACACTCAACATCTCAGTCTCAAACTCACCTGATCACACACCTGAACACTCAACATCTCAGTCTCAAACTCACCTGATCACACACCCGAACACTCAACATCTCAGTCTCAAACTCACACCTGATCACACACCCGAACACTCAACATCTCAGCCTCAAACTCACCTGATCACACACCCGAACACTCAACATCTCAGCCTCAAACTCACACCTGATCACACACCCGAACACTCAACATCTCAGTCTCAAACTCACACCTGATCACACACCTGAACACTCAACATCTCAGCCTC
The DNA here is from genome assembly GCA_029959095.1 of Rhinichthys osculus. Taxonomy (NCBI): domain Eukaryota; kingdom Metazoa; phylum Chordata; class Actinopteri; order Cypriniformes; family Leuciscidae; genus Rhinichthys; species Rhinichthys osculus. The sequence goes on from JARWKJ010000250.1 coordinate 10,529, forward strand.
AAACTCACCTTATCACACACCTGAACACTCAACATCTCAGCCTCAAACTCACCTGATCACACACCCGAACACTCAACATCTCAGCCTCAAACTCACACCTGATCACACACCTGAACACTCAACATCTCAGCCTCAAACTCACCTTATCACACACCTGAACACTCAACATCTCAGCCTCAAACTCACCTGATCACACACCCGAACACTCAACATCTCAGCCTCAAACTCACACCTGATCACACACCCGAACACTCAACATCTCAGCCTCAAACTCACACCTGATCACACACCTGAACACTCAACATCTCAGTCTCAAACTCACACCTGATCACACACCCGAACACTCAACATCTCAGTCTCAAACTCACACCTGATCACACACCCGAACACTCAACATCTCAGCCTCAAACTCACACCTGATCACACACCTGAACACTCAACATCTCAGTCTCAAACTCACACCTGATCACACACCTGAACACTCAACATCTCAGCCTCAAACTCACACCTGATCACACACCTGAACACTCAACATCTCAGTCTCAAACTCACACCTGATCACACACCTGAACACTCAACATCTCAGCCTCAAACTCACACCTGATCACACACCTGAACACTCAACATCTCAGTCTCAAACTCACACCTGATCACACACCTGAACACTCAACATCTCAGCCTCAAACTCACACCTGATCACACACCCGAACACTCAACATCTCAGCCTCAAACTCACACCTGATCACACACCTGAACACTCAACATCTCAGTCTCACACTCACACCTGATCACACACCTGAACACTCAACATCTCAGTCTCACACTCACACCTGATCACACACCTGAACACTCAACATCTCAGCCTCAAACTCACACCTGATCACACACCTGAACACTCAACATCTCAGCCACAAACTCACACCTGATCACACACCCGAACACTCAACATCTCAGCCTCAGATGACTGATCAACAGCTGGTGTGGACACTAATATAGTCATCATTATGGTTATAGCTATAGCCGGCCGTTATACCTCCGCCATGTCGATGACTCCGACAGCGAGAGTCTTGAAGCCCAGAATGGTTCTGTTTTTGTAGCGTTTCCTTCTCTGAAGCATGATCTGCAGGCGGTTGGCGTCTCTCTTCAGGAAGTGGGAATACTGACACGACAGAAACACACCAGAGGAAACATGGGAACAGCAGACATACAACTAAATGATGTTTAAAGGGATGGTTCACCCAGAAATGATCATTCCGTCATCATTTACTTGCCCTCGTGTCGTTCAAACATGACTTTATTTCTTCTGTAAACGAATATAAGATGAAAAACCGTCGGGGATCAAACACAGGACACCACTGACTTCCGGTGCATGGGCATTTCTCAAATGATCTCCACAGAAGACAGTCCCACAGGTGATGACAGACTGATCATTTATTGGTGAAACGGTCTCTTTAATGTTCTAAACAAGTCAAGGAGTCAGAATCGGTTCACAGCGCCGGGCGTCTGTAGCGCTCGCCACGTCACACTGTAAACATGACAGTAGTTTTAACAGTAAAACACTGTAAAACCGTGACAGGTAATTGGTTACCAGTAAGTTCACGTACTGTATACAAAGAAAAACTCTAATTAATCTACCTTACATTTTGTGTAATGTGCCATTTTTGAAAGTAAAAAAGAACAAATCATCTTTTAATTTACAGTAAAAAGCCCTAAATGGATATTCCCAGAATTCCCTGTGTAACACTTCACATTTGATGGCTTTTCATTTTATTATCTTTCTTGATAGGCTTTTGTTATCCATTATGTACATTATGTTTTTACGTTATATCTTATGTTGTAAATTGCATTATTTTAGCAATATAAATGCATTATTGTGTACTTGTGTATATCAGTATTTCCCTTAGCCTGTGATGAGCTGTGGTGCGTCATGTGGTTTCCAGTCTTATGGTGGATGTCAGTATTTGGTAAAAGAACAGAATTAAGGAGCAACATGGCCTCGCTAATTCAACAGAAAAGAGCTGCTGGATTTACAGGTTTAAATGTTTTTCTTTTCTTTCTTTTTGTAAACGAGTTTACATTTCGACAGCACTTGTGCAGAACGATTGTGTGTTTGTACCTGCAGAGAGAAGCTGAGCTCCAGCTGCGTCTCCATCAGGCCGCTGGGAGGAACCGCGTACTCGTTAGATCGCAGCACTCGTTTGGAGCCCTGCACACACACACACACACACACACACTCTTCGCATGTAATTCTGAATGACGTCTGAAACTTTGCACTGGCACTTCTCATGTTTATTGCCTCTAAGATGAATTGCTTGTTGTTTTCCTGGATAGAAGCATGTGCTAAATTAATAAACATAAATATCATGTTAAACATTCACCATATTACATTTGTTGTCCTCAAATTATTTCATTTTTTTCCTAAATATAAAGATATTACGACATTAAACTGACATCATATAAATGATTCTAACAGAGGACCGAAGCGTCTTTGCACTCGAGTCGCTCCAGCGCTGCCCGTGATGTTCGACTCTCACCTGGATCTTCACAGCGATGAGCACCGAGTTCAAATCCCTGTCCAGCTCCTTCAGCACGATCAGCTTCTTCAGCGTCAGACTGCAGAGCCTGAGACACACACACACACACACACAGAGAGAGAGAGAGAAAACTACGTTCACTCGCTGATTCAACCCCATTTCATAATTGATGAATTTTGTAAGCTTTCACACTGAGACATGTATCATTGAACATGAACACTCAATACTACACCATGTCTTCTCTCTATGTAATGTGTGTGTGTGTGTGTGTGTGTGTGTGTGTGTGTGTGTGTGTGTGTGTGTGTGTGTGTGTGTGTGTGTGTGTGTGTGATGGGTGTGTTCAGTGTGTTTCTGTGATGAGATCCAGCACTGGTGAAATGAGACTCTCAGGCATTTCCTCTTCCTGCATCACAGCTGCTCTGAGTTACAGAACACACACACACACACACTCACACACACACACACACACACACACACACACACAGGGAATCCGTCTCTCTCCACCCAGAGCTCATTCCACACAAAACCATTTCCAGAGATGTCAACATCCACACAGCTGTCTCTCTCTCTCTCTCTCTCTCTCTCTCTCTCTCTCTCTCTCTCTCTCTCTCTGTGTGTGTGTGTGTGTGTGTGTGTGTGTGTGTGTGTGAGAGAGACTGTCTGTCTCTCTATCTGACCCACTTTCTGAGAAATGAAAATCACTGCCATACTAAAACTACATCATCATCATCGTCACTAATGCTGGGATGGCAATAATAATTAATACATTAACTGACGTTCACTTTAATGACTTCTATGTAGATTCTTGAATCCTAAAAATCGATATTTTAGTCTGCGCTGTTTTCAGTTGATGTGTGAACAAAACTAAACATTATTCGTAGCTCCTGCCATACAATAATCACAGTAATAGTTGTGCTTTGATACTTTTGATATGAAAGAAAGTCTCAGCTTTCAAATCCTGTCAGTTTCATCAGTAAATGCAGTCAGTAAATGTGTGTGTGTGTGTGTGTGTGTGTGTGTGTGTGTGTGTGTGTGTGTGTGTGTGTGTGTGTGTGTGTGACAGAAGAACCGATCATCTCTTCCTCTTTACTAGTTACAGCAGCAAATAAACATCAGTGAACATACTGAACAACTTCCTGAAATCAATCATGTCTCATAATCCATAAATCAGTGTTTCAACCGTCAATCAAACAGCTGGAGAACAATAATGTCACAAAAAAGTCACATATTACCTCAGAAAAGCCATTCAGTGTCCATGAACTCGATGTCCGCAACAACAGTTGAGGTCTGGACTCGCTGTTTGTATCCGTGATGTATAATAAAAGTCGTGAAATAACTGTAATAACTGTATATTAATGTGCCTCAAACTTGTAAGATAACGGACTCTGACTGATCAACGGATAGCTCGTCACTGTCAGGACGGAGGAGAGCCAATCAGATCAGAGGGGGCGGGGCTTCACTGCTTTCGCACGTTAAAAATAAATACGACCTCACGTTATGTCAATCATACGGAAACCCTGAACCGCAACGTAAAAAAAAAAAAATCAGTAAAAAAAACAAACAAAAAATAGCATTTCGAGATTTAAGTCGAAACATTTCGAGATTAAAGTCGAAACCGCAACGTAAAAAAAAATCAGTAAAAAAAAACTAGCATTTCGAGATTAAATTCGAAACATTTCGAGAATAAAGTCGAAACATTACGATAATACAGTCTTCCATAGAAGTGTGTGCATTCATAACAGTGCGCGTCCACTGGCTCAGAGCGTGTGTGTGTGTGTGTGTGTGTGTTATCTGGGCTTTCAACAAAACTCTACACAGGTGCTAATCTACCAACAAGAATTACCCTGGCGTTGCTATAGACGAGCGCACAGACTCCGCCGGAGTATCACAATGGTCCACACTTGATGTGGCAGTGTTTCTGAGCTGTTTTCGTGCTCGTCTAGGCAACACTGTCTGGGTCGAGAACACTACAGGAACCGTTCTGTCTCCCTCTTCACCGTAAATACCTTCTGGATACATTTTAAGTGCATCATTCTGTATCCAATCATTTGGCTGGATCCCGTAGTTTCCTCAGATTTAATAACCACTAATGGTGGTGGAGGAGAGATTCTCTGATATGATTGTAAAGCGCTTTGAGTGTAGGCCTAGTGGACATATGAAAGCGCTATATAAATGCCTCATTCATTCATTCATAAAGCTGGATATCTCCATCCAGTCTGAAAAGGGTTTTCCGGGGTGGTTTTCCTATAGGCTAAAGTCTATTCCGGCGCAGTATATTTGATAACGTCCTATAATGGTAGCGCTGGTAGATTGGCACCTGTTGAATTTCCTTTTGTTGAAACAAAACACACACAAATGTGTGAAACACTCGCTATGCACCATTATGAATGCCTGTGTGTGCGGCAATGTGAAACAATGGCAAGCACACGCGCAACTTCTACGGAAGACTGTATTCATACTCTCGAAATATTTCGACTTTAATCTCGAAATTCTAGTTTTTTGGGGGGGGGGGGGGGGGGGTTTACAGATTTTTTTTTTTACAGATTTTTTTTTTATCGCATAAAAAGTCGAAAATAGGACTTTAATAGTCATAATTAGGTTAACATGGGGAAGATGCCCCCGTTAAGAACAATTGGATTAACTTTTAAACTGTTAACATATTTAGATGAGTTTGTCATCATGATGATGATGATGATGATGATGATGCATCAGCCGATGTGTTATTGTAGGAAATGCTAATTTAGTTGTAGTACAAAATCAAATGAGAAACAACAACATGCCACTTGGGGCCTTCTAAGCCAATCCTGGTGGCCCATCTTACCCCAAGGGTCTAATTTGATCTTTTAACTACAAAATAAAAACTATAACTTTTACTCCACAAATCATCATCATCATACAGAGAAAGTATCAGAATAATTTGATCTCAAATCAACTCTGGTTCAACCAATGGTGTGTGTTTGGGGCGGAGTTTAACGGTCTGGCTGACCAATGGTGTGTGTTTGGGGCGGAGTTCAACGGTTTGGCTGACCAATGGTGTGTGTTTGGGGCGGAGTTTAACGGTCTGGCTGACCAATGGTGTGTGTTTGGGGCGGAGTTTAACGGTCTGGCTGACCAATGGTGTGTGTTTGGGGCGGAGTTCAACGGTTTGGCTGACCAATGGTGTGTGTTTGGGGCGGAGTTTAACGGTCTGGCTGACCAATGGTGTGTGTTTGGGGCGGAGTTCAACGTCTGGCTGACCAATGGTGTGTGTTTGGGGCGGAGTTTAACGGTCTGGCTGACCAATGGTGTGTGTTTGGGGCGGAGTTTAAAAGTCTGGCTGACCAATGGTGTATGTTTGGGGCGGAGTTTAAAAGTCTGGCTTACCAATGGTGTGTGTTTGGGGCGGAGTTCAACGTCTGGCTGACCAATGGTGTGTGTTTGGGGCGGAGTTTAACAGTCTGGCTGACCAATGGTGTGTGTTTGGGGCGGAGTTCAACGTCTGGCTGACCAATGGTGTGTGTTTGGGGCGGAGTTCAACGTCTGGCTGACCAATGGTGTGTGTTTGGGGCGGAGTTCAACGTCTGGCTGACCAATGGTGTGTGTTTGGGGCGGAGTTCAACGTCTGGCTGACCAATGGTGTGTGTTTGGGACGGAGTTTAACGGTCTGGCTGACCAATGGTGTGTGTTTGGGGCGGAGTTTAAAAGTCTGGCTTACCAATGGTGTGTGTTTGGGGCGGAGTTCAACGTCTGGCTGACCAATGGTGTGTGTTTTGGGCGGAGTTCAACGTCTGGCTGACCAATGGTGTGTGTTTGGGGCGGAGTTTAACGGTCTGGCTGACCAATGGTGTGTGTTTGGGGCGGAGTTCAACGTCTGGCTGACCAATGGTGTGTGTTTGGGGCGGAGTTCAACGTCTGGCTGACCAATGGTGTGTGTTTGGGGCGCAGTTTAACTGTCTGGCTGACCAATGGTGTGTGTTTGGGGCGGAGTTCAACGTTTGGCTGACCAATGGCAGATGAGGGTGTGTTCAGGTCATTATTCTGTCATTCTGTTCAGTGCAGAAATTACACACAGACAGACAGACATACAGACAGACAGAAAGAGGGAGAGAGAGAGACAGACAGACAGACAGACAGACAGAAAGAGGGAGAGAGAGAGAGAGAGAGAGACAGACAGACAGACAGAAAGAGGGAGAGAGAGAGAGAGAGAGAGATCCATTCATGCAGAAATCAGGACTTCGTTCTACATAACATACTTATCATATAAAAACCTCAGTGACCTGCAGCGTTTCTATTGACAGAACCCGTCTCTCTCTCTCTCTCTCTCTCTCTCTGTCTGTCTGTCTGTCTGTCTGTCTGTCTGTCTGTCTGTCTCTCTCTCTCTCTCTCTCTCTGTCTGTCTGTCTCTCTATCTCTGTCTGTCTGTCTGTATCTCTCTCTCTCTCTCTCTCTCTGTCTGTCTGTCTGTATCTCTCTCTCTCTCTCTCTCTCTGTCTGTCTGTCTGTATCTCTCTCTCTCTCTCTCTCTCTGTCTGTCTGTATCTCTCTCTCTCTAAAAGCGTCACACGTTGTTCTTGTTTCGGTCCATTATCCTCTGCTCTTCTCCTGCATTATTGAGAGCTGCTAAAGCCGCTGCTTGTTTAAAAGCTTCTCGTGAATATTTATGGACTCACTCACGGCTGACCGAGAGCATGATGGGAGAAATCACAAGAAAACATGTGACAGGAAGAAACATATTCAGGACGTGAGAAGCTGTGAATGTAAAAACAAACACACTCACTCACTCACTCACACACACACTCACTCACTCACTCACTCACTCACTCACTCACTCACTCACTCACTCACTCACTCACTCACACACACACTCACTCACTCACTCACTCACTCACTCACTCACTCACACACACACTCACTCACTCACTCACTCACTCACTCACTCACTCACTCACTCACTCACTCACTCACTCACTCACTCACTCACTCACTCACTCACTCACTCACACACTCACTCACTCACTCACACACTCACTCACTCACACACTCACTCACTCACACACTCACTCACTCACACACTCACTCACTCACACACTCACTCACACTCACTCACACACTCACTCACTCACTCACACACTCACTCACTCACTCACTCACTCACACACTCACTCACTCACTCACACACTCACTCACTCACTCACACACTCACTCACTCACACACTCACTCACTCACACACTCACTCACACTCACTCACACTCACTCACACACTCACTCACACTCACTCACACACTCACTCACTCACTCACTCACTCACTCACTCACTCACTCACTCACACACACACTCACTCACTCACTCACTCACTCACACACACACTCACTCACTCACTCACTCACTCACTCACTCACTCACTCACTCACTCACTCACTCACTCACTCACTCACTCACTCACACACTCACTCACTCACTCACACACTCACTCACTCACACACACTCACTCACTCACACACTCACTCACTCACACACTCGACTCACTCACAATCACCACTCACATCACACTCACTCCACACTCACACACACATCACTCACTCACAACTCACTCACTCACTCACTCACTCACCACTCACACACTCACTCACTCACACACACTCACTTCCTCACCACACACTCACTCACACACTCACACACTCTCTCACACACTCACTCACTCACTCACTCACTCACTCAATCACTCACTCACACACTCGACTCACTCACTTCACTCACTCACAGACTCACTCACATCACACACAAACACTCACTCACTCACTCACACACTCACACACTCACTCACACACTCACACACTCACGTCACACTCAGCACACTCACTCACTCACACACTCACTCACTCACTCACTCACTCACACACTCACTCACACTCACTCATCACACTCACATCACTCACACACACTCACTCACATCACTCACGACTATCACTCACTCACTCACTCACTCACTCACTCACACACTCACTCACTCACACACATCGTACTCACTCACTCACTACACTCACTCACTCACACACTCACTCACCACACACTCACTCACACTCACTCAGCACACTCACTCACACTCACTCACTCACACACTCACTTCACTCACACACTCACTCACTCACACACACTCACTCACTCACTCACACACTCACTTACTCACACACTCACTCACTCACACACTCACTCACTCACTCACTCACTCACTCACACCACTCACACACTCACTCACTCACTCACACACTCACACACTCACACACTCACTCACTCACACACTCACTCACTCTCACACACTCACTCATCACTCACACACACCACTCACATCACTCACTCACACACTCACACACTCACTCACTCACACACTCACTCACACACACTCACTCACTCACACACTCACTCACTCACTCACTCACTCACTCACACACTCACACTCACTCACTCACTCACTCACTCACTCACTCACACACTCACTCACTCACACACTCACTCACTCACTCACTCACTCACACACTCACACACTCACACACTCACTCACTCACTCACTCACTCACTCACACACTCACACACTCACACACTCACTCACACACTCACACACTCACACACTCACTCACTCACACACTCACTCACTCACACACTCACTCACTCACACACTCACTCACTCACACACTCACTCACTCACTCACTCACACACTCACTCACTCACTCACTCACACACTCACACTCACTCACTCACACACTCACACACTCACTCACTCACTCACACACTCACTCACACACTCACTCACACACTCACTCACACACTCACTCACACACTCACTCACACACTCACTCACTCACTCACTCACTCACTCACTCACTCACACACTCACTCACTCACTCACTCACTCACTCACACACACACTCACTCACTCACTCACACACTCACTCACTCACACACTCACTCACTCACTCACTCACACACTCAGACGACACTGAACACTATTGACCAGAACATGTCAGCGCTGTCTTATAAACACCTCAGGAACTGTGGACACTTGTGGAAGAGTTCAACATGATGAGGAGATGATCAGTGTAACTCCACAACAACTACAGAAATGTCTCCGCTAACATTCAGAAACGTGTAAAAGTGAAGCTCTCCCTGAGTCTCTCCGTAAGGCTGCACTCGCTGCTGTTACTCCTGACTCTGGATCAGTGAGATCGGCCTGTGTTGTTATTGCCGGAGTCTCTGAAGCTTGTGTGAAGGCTCCGCCCTCTTCTGAACGGAGGCGGAGCTAAAGCTCATTAGCATTTAAAGGGACACACACACAAACGGCGCGTTTTTGCTCACACCCAAAAAGGGGGAAATTTGACAAGCTATTATAAATGATCTGGTATTTTGAGCTGAAATTTCACACACACATTCTGAAGACACCATAGATTTATATTACATCTGGTGAAAAGGGGCATAATATGTCCCCTTTAAATTTGACTGTTGGTTGTAGTATTAAAAAATATCCTGTAACTTTCAGAAAACTGAAAAGCTGAAAACTGAAGGGCTGCAGTTTCTGAAGTCGTCACACAGATGAGCATCAGCACACGCGTGTGATCGAGAGAGACCATCGTCCGTTCCTGTTACTGCTCAACTCAGGAGAAGAGAAAAACATGTAACGAGTGTGAAAGAGGAGAAAGTAAACAGTGTTTCTGTGCTAAAAACTCTTAGTCAGGAGATTTCCGACAACAGAAAAAAAAAAAGAAGAAGAAAAAGTTGGAAAACAATCAATAAAAGAAGAGAAAGTCAGAGCTCAGCGAGAAGAAACTGCTCTTGTTTCGCTTCAGTGTCAATAAAACAAGCCAAAGATCTATAGGTGTTCTCTGAAGGACACGGCGCCTATGTGGCTTTAAATCAGAGAAAGACTGAGAAATCACAAGATCTGTGAGTGTGAACTCTTGAAGTCACCATCAAATCAAAACGTTTTAATGGAATATTGCAGTGTTTATTCTGAATGATTTATGGATGCTCATCATTATTGTGTTAATAATGTTGAATCAGAATCAGTTCCTCTTCAGCATCTCTTCTCTTCTCTGATGACGAGGGCGGGGCTATAACCTGTCACTCACATGAGATCAGCCAATAGCAAACCACAACCATCCAATCAAGTCCACACAGACACAATCAAGCCCCGCCCACATGTGTTCTTGTTCCAGAAGCGTTTCTCTCGGATATACGGAACAATAGAGGAGAAACTTCTGTTTTATGTCACTTTAATGTCACTGAGTGAACGAGACGTCGCTGCACGCCTGAAGAAGCTTTCGCTCGCAAGATTTGCTCTGAGCAGAGATGTTTTGTCCTTGAAATAAATGGCTTGCTGGACCAACGAGCACAGGAGAGAGAGAGAGAGAGAGAGAGAGAGAGAGAGAGAGAGAGAGAGACTTTGACTTTAAGATCACTTTATTAAAAAAAAAATTAAAGATATAACATTTTTAGTAAAAAGCTTTTAAAAAAGCAGCTAGAAGGAGCGCAATAGATTTAAAAAAACAGAGTCTCAAGACGTGTAATAGCATCTTAGAAACGCAAACCCTCGTTCCTAAATAAATAAATAAAAATGAATATAGAGGTTTTCCCTATTTTTCCCTTTTTCTTTCCTTTCCTTTACAATCAAACTTCAAACACAACACATGTGTTTATGCCCCATTTACATCTGACAACATCCGAGTCATTAACCAGCTTGTAATAGCTCAACTCTATATGATACGGGGTTTTATTAACCCGTTTAACACTGCAAACGCATCAGCTGATCCACCATCATTCAATTTTCCTTTTCGTGACAACCAAATTGCCACTTTAGCTTGCCCAAATAAAATTCCTGTATTTAGGCCCATAAATCAAAAATCATAGGCATATAAACTTCCCCCAGGGTCTGACACCACTCCTCTAATGTGATAAATAATGGCTTTAGCCTAAAACAGTTAAAAAACAAATGAAAAACTTTTTGCTGAGAGAGAAAAACTGAGAGAGAGAGAGAGAGAGAGAGAGAGATAGATAGAGAGAGAGAGAGAGAGAGAGAGAGAGAGAGAGATAGAGAGAGATAGAGAGAGAGATAGAGAGAGATAGAGAGAGAGAGAGAGAGAGAGAGAGAGAGAGATAGAGATAGAGATAGAGATAGAGATAGAGATAGAGAGAGATAGAGAGAGAGAGAGAGAGAGAGAGAGAGAGAGAGAGACGCATCCAAACTCTTCCGACGCCACGATCTCATAAACATTCTCGAGCAGGAACACGCTTCAGATAAAAACAAGCCAAAATAAACATGACTGGGAAACAGATGGGAAACTTCTGGATCCCTACAGCATGACAGACTCACACACACACTCACACACACACACACACACAGGTACTGGTTCCTCCATCAGTAGAGTCGCTGACACGATGAGTTTACACCGGCTTAACTGTGTCTGCCGCTTACAAGCAGCTTACGGCAGGTTTGTTTACAGCACACCAGGATTGAGTGCATCAGATTACACGCTCACGTACCGCACACAACACACACTATATTGCCAAAAGTAGGCATGCAGACACTTCTACACACATTTCAATTTACAATCATGCTTTCTCTGTCTGGCAATCCGATGGACGAGTCTGGGTTTGGTGGTTGCCAGGAGAACTGGTGTGGGGTTGGTGTGGGGTTGTTTGGTGGAGGGGGGATTATGGTGTGGGGTTGTTTGGTGGAGGGGGGATTATGGTGTGGGGTTGTTTGGTGGAGGGGGGGTTACGGTGCGGGGTTGTTTGGTGGAGGGGGGATTATGGTGTGGGGTTGTTTGGTGGAGGGGGGGTTACGGTGCGGGGTTGTTTGGTAGAGGGGGGATTATGGTGTGGGGTTGTTTGGTGGAGGGGGGATTATGGTGTGGGGTTGTTTGGTGGAGGGGGGATTATGGTGTGGGGTTGTTTGGTGGAGGGGGGATTATGGTGTGGGGTTGTTTGGTGGAGGGGGGGTTACGGTGCGGGGTTGTTTGGTAGAGGGGGGATTATGGTGTGGGGTTGTTTGGTGGAGGGGGGATTATGGTGTGGGGTTGTTTGGTGGAGGGGGGTTACGGTGCGGGGTTGTTTGGTGGAGGGGGGATTATGGTGTGGGGTTGTTTGGTGGAGGGGGATTATGGTGTGGGCTTGTTTGGTGGAGGGGGATTATGGTGTGGGGTTGTTTGGTGGAGGGGGGGTTACGGTGCGGGGTTGTTTGGTGGAGGGGGGATTATGGTGTGGGGTTGTTTGGTGGAGGGGGATTATGGTGTGGGGTTGTTTGGTGGAGGGGGATTATGGTGTGGGGTTGTTTGGTGAAGGGGGGATTATGGTGTGGGGTTGTTTGGTGGAGGGGGGATTATGGTGCGAGGTTGTTTGGTGGAGGGGGATTATGGTGCGGGGTTGTTTGGTGGAGGGGGGGTTACGGTGCGGGTTTGTTTGGTGGAGGGGGGGTTACGGTGCGGGGTTGTTTGGTGGAGGGGGATTATGGTGTGGGGTTGTTTGGTGGAGGGGGGGTTACGTTGCGGGGTTGTTTGGTGGAGGGGGGGTTACGGTGCGGGGTTGTTTGGTGGAGGGGGATTATGCTGCGGGGTTGTTTAGTGGAGGGGGATTATGGTGCGGGTTGTTTGGTGGAGGGGGATTATGGTGCGGGGTTGTTTGGTGGAGGGGGGTTACGGTGCGGGGTTGTTTGGTGGAGGGGGGGTTACGGTGCGGGGTTGTTTGGTGGAGGGGGGGTTACGGTGCGGGGTTGTTTGGTGTTTGGTGGAGGGGGGATTATGGTGTGGGGTTGTTTGGTGGAGGGGGGGTTATGGTGTGGGGTTGTTTGGTGTTTGGTGGAGGGGGGATTATGGTGTGGGGTTGTTTGGTGGAGGGGGTTATGGTGTGGGGTTGTTTGGTGGAGGGGGGATTATGGTGTGGGGTTGTTTGGTGGAGGGGGGGTTATGGTGTGGGGTTGTTTGGTGGAGGGGGGGTTATGGTGTGGGGTTGTTTGGTGGAGGGGGGATTATGGTGTGGGGTTGTTTGGTGGAGGGGGGATTATGGTGTGGGGTTGTTTGGTGGAGGGGGGATTATGGTGTGGGGTTGTTTGGTGGAGGGGGGGTTACGGTGCGGGGTTGTTTGGTGGAGGGGGGATTATGGTGTGGGGTTGTTTGGTGGAGGGGGATTATGGTGCGGGGTTGTTTGGTGGAGGGGGATTATGGTGTGGGGTTGTTTGGTGGAGGGGGATTACGGTGCGGGGTTGTTTGGTGGAGGGGGATTACGGTGCGCGGTTGTTTGGTGGAGGGGGGATTATGGTGTGGGGTTGTTTGGTGGAGGGGGGATTATGGTGCGCGGTTGTTTGGTGGAGGGGGGATTATGGTGTGGGGTTGTTTGGTGGAGGGGGGATTATGGTGCGAGGTTGTTTGGTGGAGGGGGGGTTACGGTGCGGGGTTGTTTGGTGGAGGGGGGTTACGGTGCGGGGTTGTTTGGTGGAGGGGGGGTTACGGTGCGGGGTTGTTTGGTGGAGGGGGGATTACGGTGCGGGGTTGTTTGGTGGAGGGGGGGTTACGGTGTGGGGTTGTTTGGTGGAGGGGGGGTTACGGTGTGGGGTTGTTTGGTGGAGGGGGGGGTTATGGTGTGGGGTTGTTTGGTGGAGGGAGGATTATGGTGTGGGGTTGTTTGGTGGAGGGGGGATTATGGTGTGGGGTTGTTTGGTGGAGGGGGGGTTATGGTGTGGGGTTGTTTGGTGGAGGGAGGATTATGGTGTGGGGTTGTTTGGTGGAGGGGGGATTATGGTGTGGGGTTGTTTGGTGGAGGGGGGGTTACGGTGCGGGGTTGTTTGGTGGAGGGGGGATTATGGTGTGGGGTTGTTTGGTGGAGGGGGGATTATGGTGTGGGGTTGTTTGGTGGAGGGGGATTATGGTGTGGGGTTGTTTGGTGGAGGGGGGGTTACGGTGCGGGGTTGTTTGGTGGAGGGGGGTTACGGTGCGGGGTTGTTTGGTGGAGGGGGATTATGGTGTGGGGTTGTTTGGTATAGGGGGATTATGGTGCGGGGTTGTTTGGTGGAGGGGGGGTTACGGTGCGGGGTTGGTTGGTGGAGGGGGATTATGGTGCGGGGTTGTTTGGTGGAGGGGGGATTATGGTGCGGGGTCGTTTGGTGGAGGGGGATTATGGTGCGAGGTTGTTTGGTGGAGGGGGATTATGGTGCGGGGTTGTTTGGTGGAGGGGGGGTTATGGTGTGAGGTTGTTTGGTGGAGGGGGGGTTATGGTGCGGGGTTGTTTGGTGGAGGGGGGATTATGGTGCGGGGTTGTTTGGTGGAGGGGGGATTATGGTGTGAGGTTGTTTGGTGGAGGGGGGGTTATGGTGCGGGGTTGTTTGGTGGAGGGGGGATTATGGTGCGGGGTTGTTTGGTGGAGGGGGGATTATGGTGCGAGGTTGTTTGGTGGAGGGGGGATTATGGTGCGGGGTTGTTTGGTGGAGGGGGGATTGTGGTGTGGGGTTGTTTGGTGGAGGGGGGATTGTGGTATGGGGTTGTTTGGTGGAGGGGGGATTATGGTGCGAGGTTGTCTGGTGGAGGGGGGATTATGGTGCGAGGTTGTTTGGTGGAGGGGGGATTAAGGTGCGAGGTTGTTTGGTGGAGGGGGGGGGGGGGATTACGGTGTGGGGTTGTTTTTCAGGCTTGGCCCCTCAGTTCCAGTGAAAGGAACTCTTAAAGGGGTTATATAATGCCATTTCCAAGTTAATTTGATTCTTTATGGTCTAAATAAAATTTTTGTAATATACTTTAATTAAAAAGTCTTATTAGTATTGTAAGAAAACACTAATACCTGGTCAAAAACAGCTCTGTTTTCAGCACGCCGTTTCAGTGCATGTGCCTTTAAATGATAATGAGCTTCGCTGACTCCGCCCCTCTGTTCTGCGGGCGCTTTGACACAACGCACGAGTGTTGCCTTGACAACAGTTGAGGGTATATTTTGGAGAGAGAATGGCAGCGAGTCTCTGAGGACACATCTGTGCAACCGTATCAGTTTGAACCGGAGTCGGACCCGGAACAAGATGGCGGCCGCAAAGTTGTTCGACAATTAAGGCTTGAACAGGATGTTTCTGATTGGTTGTACGAACGCTATGTGTTTAACGTTACTGATGTATACGTACTCAGTTTGTAATAACACAATAACCATAATGCGTCGTTCATTATAAACGTGGGATTATGAATTATATTGAGAACGTCGTATAAAACGTGCCGTAATGTACCCTGAGTGTAAACCTTAGCCGCATTCATCGTGAAGCATGCAAGCAATTTGCAAAGATTATTATAAAATATACAATTTTACACTCACTTCTTCTGGAGGTGCAGAGGGAACATAAACAGTTGGTACCGATTCTTTTTTCAGGAGCAGCTTCTTAGCAAAACCAGCTTTACACTGACTCTCGTTTATAAAGCAGTCTGGTGAGAAATGATTCGCGAATCGCGCAAACATGAAAGCATTGACGTTGCTCGTGGGAATATTCCCTTTGGAAACAAGGAACATCAAAATGACTGCTGTGTTCGTTATTACACCCAAGAACAGAAAACCACAATCGCTTAGACCCATTCTGCTCCAGCGTATCAACAATGGCGGACTATGATAACAGAACGCTGCTGTCAATCAACACTCGTGGGAGGGGCGTCCGTTTTATTGACGTCACAAAAACGAACGGCTAGATCTGAGGCAGGGGAAAACATATAAGGAGATTAAAACAAAAACACTGGATAGATATTTATCATTATATGATGGTTGTGTACAGGCACTGCCAACACACATTTCAGTACAATCAACTTGAAAAAGTGCATGTACCATTATATGACCCCTTTAATGCTTCAGCAGACCAAGACATTTTGGACAATTTTATGCTCCCAACTTTGTGGTTTTTCGTTGATGTTCCTGTTCCAGCGTGACTGCGCTCCAGTGCCAAAGCAGGTCATAAACACATGGATGAGGAGTTTGGTGTGGAGGAACTGGACCGGCTGCACAGAGTCCTGAGCTCGACCCGATAGAACAGCTCTGGGATGAGTTACAGCGGAGACTGAGAGCTGCCCGTCCAACATCAGTGCCGGACCTCACTAATGCGCTTCTAGAAGAATGGTCAAACATTCCTATAAACACCCTCGTGGAAAGCCTTCGCAGAAGAGTTGGAGCTGTTATAGCAGCAAAGGGTGGAGCAACTCCATATTAATCCCTGCGGATCAGGAATGGGATGTCATTAAAGTCCATGAGCATGTTAAGCCAGTTGTCGCAAAACTTTTGGCAATATAGTGTATATGTGTATATGTCTGTCTGCAACACATTGCTATTCCTCAAGCTCGCAACGCCACGGACACAGGGTCGACTCCCAGAGAATGCATGAACTGAAAATAACAGAATCAATGA
>JARWKJ010000251.1:0-27404 GCA_029959095.1 Rhinichthys osculus
TTCAGCAAGAACCAATGAGGTTCATTCTCGTGTTACACAGCACGTTTGAGATTCGGCAAGAACCAATGAGGTTCATTCTCGTGTTACGGAGCACGTTTTAAGCTTCACAAGAACCAATGAGGTTCATTCTCGTGTTACGCAGCACGTTTGAGCTTCGGCAAGAACCAATGAGGTTCATTCTCGTGTTACGCAGCACGTTTGAGCTTCGGCAAGAACCAATGAGGTTCATTCTCGTGTTACGCAGCACATTTGAGCTTCTGCAAGAACCAATGAGGTTCATTCTCGTGTTACGCAGCACGTTTGAGCTTCTGCAAGAAACACTAAGGTTCATTCTCGTGTTACGCAGCACGTTTGAGCTTCGGCAAGAACCAATGAGGTTCATTCTCGTGTTACGCAGCACGTTTGAGCTTCGGCAAGAACCAATGAGGTTCATGCTCCTGTTACGCAGCACATTTGAGCTTCTGCAAGAACCAATAAGGTTCATTCTCGTGTTACGCAGCACGTTTGAGCTTCGTCAAGAACCAATGAGGTTCATTCTCGTGTTACGCAGCACGTTTGAGCTTCTGCAAGAACCAATGAGGTTCATTCTCGTTTTACGCAGCACGTTTGAGATTCGGCAAGAACCAATGAGGTTCATTCTCGTGTTACGGAGCACGTTTTAAGCTTCACAAGAACCAATGAGGTTCATTCTCGTGTTACGCAGCACGTTTGAGCTTCAGCAAGAACCAATGAGGTTCATTCTCGTGTTACGCAGCACGTTTGAGCTTCGGCAAGAACCAATGAGGTTCATTCTCGTGTTACGCAGCACATTTGAGCTTCTGCAAGAACCAATGAGGTTCATTCTCGTGTTACGCAGCACGTTTGAGCTTCTGCAAGAAACACTAAGGTTCATTCTCGTGTTACGCAGCACGTTTGAGCTTCGGCAAGAACCAATGAGGTTAATTCTCGTGTTACGCAGCACGTTTGAGCTTCAGCAAGAACCAATGAGGTTCATTCTCGTGTTACGGAGCACGTTTGAGCTTCGGCAAGAACCAATGAGGTTCATTCTCGTGTTACGCAGCACGTTTGAGCTTCGGCAAGAACCAATGAGGTTCATTCTCGTGTTACGCAGCACGTTTGAGCTTCGGCAAGAACCAATGAGGTTCATTCTCGTGTTACGCAGCACATTTGAGCTTCTGCAAGAACCAATGAGGTTCATTCTCGTGTTACGGAGCACGTTTTAAGCTTCACAAGAACCAATGAGGTTCATTCTCGTGTTACGCAGCACGTTTTAAGCTTCACAAGAACCAATGAGGTTCATTCTCGTGTTACGCAGCACGTTTGAGCTTCGGCAAGAACCAATGAGGTTCATTCTCGTGTTACGCAGCACGTTTGAGCTTCGGCAAGAACCAATGAGGTTCATTCTCGTGTTACGCAGCCAGTTTTAAGCTTCACAAGAACCAATGAGGTTCATTCTCGTGTTACGGAGCACGTTTTAAGCTTCACAAGAACCAATGAGGTTCATTCTCGTGTTACGCAGCACGTTTGAGCTTCAGCAAGAACCAATGAGGTTCATTCTCGTGTTACGCAGCACGTTTGAGCTTCGGCAAGAACCAATGAGGTTCATTCTCGTGTTACGCAGCACGTTTGAGCTTCGGCAAGAACCAATGAGGTTCATTCTCGTGTTACGCAGCACATTTGAGCTTCTGCAAGAACCAATGAGGTTCATTCTCGTGTTACGCAGCACGTTTGAGCTTCTGCAAGAAACACTAAGGTTCATTCTCGTGTTACGCAGCACGTTTGAGCTTCGGCAAGAACCAATGAGGTTCATTCTCGTGTTACGCAGCACGTTTGAGCTTCGGCAAGAACCAATGAGGTTCATTCTCGTGTTACGGAGCACGTTTGAGATTCGGCAAGAACCAATGAGGTTCATTCTCGTGTGTTATGCAGCACGTTTGAGATTCGGCAAGAACCAATGAGGTTCATTCTCGTGTTACGCAGCACGTTTGAGATTCGGCAAGAACCAATGAGGTTCATTCTCGTGTGTTACGCAGCACGTTTTAAGCTTCACAAGAACCAATGAGGTTCATTCTCTTGTTACGCAGCACGTTTGAGATTTCGGCAAGAACCAATGAGGTTCATTCTAGTGTTACGCAGCACGTTTGAGCTTCGGCAAGAACCAATGAGGTTTGTTCTCACGCATCAAGCAGGTCCGGTTGAGTTTATGTTTATGTTCGCTGATCAATGTTTAAATGTGAATAAAAGCCTAAATTAAATCTGTTCATCATATAAAGGAATCGAGTTTCTTCAGAAAAGTTAAGTGGACTCACTCTTAGCTTTGAGTGATATATAAAACTGGTCCCACTTTATATTAAGTGGCTTTAGTTTAAGTACAATGTATTTACATTGAAAAATAAGTACAATGTACTTATTGTGTTCATGTTGTATTGTAAATTTTTTTTTGCTGCTATTGAGGTGTGATACGGGTAAGGTTAGGGACAGGCGTGGTGGTATGGGTCGGTTTAAGGGTGGGTTAAAGGTGCTCTAAGCGATGTCACGCGTTTTTTAGGCCAAAACATTTTTTGTCACATACAGCAAACATCTCCTCACTATCCGCTAGCTGCCTGTCCCCTGAACACACTGTAAAGAAACGCGGTCTCTGAAGACACCCCAGGCTCCACAAACAGCAACAAAAACAAACTGGGCTAACCCGTTCCACGAAACATGACAAACAGTTCCAGCCAATCATCGACAAGAAGGACTTGGGGGCGGGGTTTGGGGGGTTAGTGCGCGGATGAGGAGGAGGGAGGGTCTAGCTCATAGACATAATAAATTGTTCAAAATCACAAAACTTGCTGAAAATGTTTTTAGATGACATCACAAATCCTTTTTACTTTTTACAGACCAGCGTTTCACAATCCAATAATTTTGCGGCAGATAAATCAAGTTCCGGCCTATATTTTTACTAGGCTAATTGTCTTTAAAGGCGTTGTGTGTAATTTCTACACTATAAACCAGAATTTCAGAGCCTTACTGGTGCCAGACAAATAACAATATTGGCTGGAACAATGGAGAATGGGGCGATTGTATGAAACCTGATCATAAGCATTCATTATTTTTTAGCTGCAAATATTACAGACAGGAGTCTTAAAGTCAGGTAAACTTGAACTGTTCTCAACCTCTGGCCATCAAGAGAACTCTTTCTTTCTTTAAGACACCTGGTTAGCTCATCAATCAAGATAACAGGCAATTATCAGTCACTCTGAGCAAACTCTTCAGCAAGGGAGTTTAACTGTTTTTGTGCGTCTTCTCAAATTGCACGCTTACTTTAGTCGGGGGAATCCTCCTTCTGTGTGTTTTTCCATCAAGTCTCCAAGTATTATTTGTTCCTCCGT
This sequence comes from Rhinichthys osculus, assembly GCA_029959095.1. Taxonomy (NCBI): domain Eukaryota; kingdom Metazoa; phylum Chordata; class Actinopteri; order Cypriniformes; family Leuciscidae; genus Rhinichthys; species Rhinichthys osculus. The sequence goes on from JARWKJ010000251.1 coordinate 3,375, forward strand.
ACTTATGTCCGGTTAGCAGAGAAATAATCACACTTCAGCATTCTTCCTGTTCTCCTAAGGACCTCCTTAAGATTGTCTAAAGACAGGCTCAACAAGTTCGACCAACCCAAAAAGAAAACGTGCAAACCAGATCACACAGAAAAAAACAACTTTTTTTTCTTAAATATTGTTCTACAGCAAACACTGAACCAGACAATTTAAATGTTGAGCAAGCAATCTCATTGGCTGCAGGCAGAGCTTATCCCTGCGGTAATGATGTGATTACTTGCAGATTGAATGTAAAGGATATTTTAACTTTCAGTAATGTTCATGTACTTTTGTCATTTTTATTAGTTTGTCTTTAAAAAAACAAACATTCATAGCCTACTATTTTTTTTCTTTTTTTTTCAGTTTGTAATTTTGTTACTTAAACTTATTTCAGTCAATTTTTCGATATACCCGAAAAACAAAATCAGGCAAAAACGAAATTCGTTTTGTTCATTTGCCAAAGCGAACTTTCCAGAAACTGTATTGGTCCATGGGGATTATGTAATAGGTAGGTGTGGTCTGAGGCTCCGCCTTCGTTGACATGGAAAATATATCCGTGTAGTGACTTTGACATATATAATTCACTTTTGTTCTTGGCATTGTTCCTCACTCTTGTTCAGGGATCGTGGTCCCTTTAAATGTTCTGTATGCGTGATGACGTGAGACGCTAGTCAGCGCCATTTTGGAGTTGAGTGTCTTTGTTTTCAATAATAATAAATGACACACGCATTCGTGTGCTCAATGTGAGAAGTTGTCTCTTGCGATTTACTACAATTTCCACACTGGTGACCCCGACATTAGTCTGCTGGACGTATCCAGTGACCCAACACGACCATGGCCACGAACGCTGTCACCCTCAAACTCCCCGAATTCTGGGAATCGTCGGCATCGGCTTGGTTTGCCCAGACTGAAGCGCAGTTTGCGTTACGAGAGATCACCGCGGATACAATAAAGTATTACTACGTTGTGTCGGCTCTCGGTAATGCAACGGCATCGAGAGTGGTGAGCCTTCTTACAAACCCTCCGGAAACTGAGAAGTATGCAGCACTCAAAGCCCACCTGTTAAAAACGTTCGGACTGACGGACGCGGAGAGAGCCGGTAGGCTTTTCTCCCTTCAAGGATTGGGTGACAGCAAACCGTCCGAGCTCATGGATCATATGCTGGATCTTTTGGGTGAGCACAGACCCGATTTTCTTTTTATACAGCTTTTCCTGCGTCAGCTGCCTTCACAAGTGAGAGCTGCATTAGCCAACACCACTGACTGTCGGAGACTGGCCGAGGAGGCTGATAAATTTTTCCTGGCGAGTCAAGGACATTGCGCGGCCACGCTTTTTCCTGCGCACAACGCTTCGGTGACACGGAACGACTCCACCTTTATCGCGGCTACCACTTCTCGGCGGCAGCAGTCTTCTGGCCCCCAACAACCTTCAGGCTTGTGTTTTTACCATGCGAAGTTTGGAACTAAGGCTAACAAATGTCGCCTACCATGCAGTTTCGGCGGGTCGGGAAACAGGGGCCGGCGCTCAGTAGTGGCAATGAGTGTCGGCCGCGTAGGCAGGCTGCTTTTCATCTACGACAGCATCTCCGGACGGCGTTTTCTGTGCGACACAGGAGCACAGAGAAGCGTCCTGCCTGCATCCCGTTTGGACATGGTGACTGACAGCCACGGCCCCCCTATGGAAGCTGCCAATGGAAGCCCCATCCGCACTTATGGACAAAGGTACGTCGAATTGTGTTTCCGAGGACAGCGCTTCGGCTGGAACTTTGTTACAGCAAAGTTGGCCGTTCCCTTCCTCGGTGCTGATTTTTCGTGTGCACATGGACTGTTGGAAGATGTAAAGAACCGCCGCCTGATTGACGCCGTCACGTTTTGCTCTTATACATGCACGCTCAGCGGGCCCGACTCCATACGACTGACTAGCATGCTTTCAGTTTCTGATGATTTCCACCGTCTGCTTGCCAGGTTCCCAGCTCTCACTCAGCCCAGTTTCTCTGCATCTGCCGTGAAGCATGGTGTGGAGCATCATCTCACCACTACTGGTCCGCCCGTGTATGCCCGTGCTCGGCGCCTCGACCCGACCAAGCTTGCCGTTGCAAAGGCTGAGTTGCGAACATGGAGCGCCTGGGAATAGTGCGCAGATCCGACAGCCCATGGGCATCGCCTCTTCATATCGTCCCCAAACCTGGTGGCGGCTGGCGTTCGTGTGGCGACTACCGGCGGCTTTATGAGGCAACGGCACCTGACCGATACCCAGTCCCGAACATACAGGATTTTTCAGCACACCTGTCTGGCAAAGTGATTTTTTCGAAGGTGGACCTTGTTAGAGGTTATCATCAGGTTCCGGTACATCCACTGGACATTCCCAAAACGGCAGTGATCACACCGTTTGGTTTGTTTGAGTTCCTGCGCATGCCGTTCGGCCTTAAAAACGCCGCCCAATCTTTTCAACGACTCATGGACTCTGTGTTGCGGGACCTGCCTTTCCTTTTTGTGTATTTGGATGACATCCTAGTAGCGAGCACGTCCAAGTCTCAGCACCTCGCGCACCTCCAAACCCTTTTTGAGCGGCTTAGCCAGCATGGACTGATTGTCAACCCCGCCAAATGCCAGTTCGGCTTGACCACCATCGACTTCCTAGGACACAGAGTCACTAAGGGCGGGGCAGTCCCCCTCCCGTCAAAGGTGGAGGCGGTCGCACAGTTCCTGCACCCTCTCACTGTCAAATCCCTGCAGGAGTTCCTCGCCATGGTAAATTTTTACCACCGTTTCATCCCTCGAGCCGCTCAGCTCATGCAGCCTTTGCATGAGGCCTTGAAGGGTAAACCCAAGCACGCTGTATCCTGGAATGAGAGTAGAGACAGGGCTTTTGGTGCCACTAAGACAGCCCTAGCAAACGCCGCCATGTTGGCACATCCTTCTCCAACAGCCCCCATCTCCATCTCCTCGGATGCCTCGGACTATGCTGTTGGTGCTGTATATGAGCAGTGGGTAGATGGGGCCTGGCAGCCGCTGGCTTTCTTTAGCCGTCAGCTGCGCCCCTGTGAGCGGAAGTACAGCACATTTGACCGGGAGTTGCTGGGTCTCTACCTCGCTATCCGACATTTCACCGCTTTTGTGGACCACAAGCCGTTGACTTTTGCCATGGTCAAGGTGGCTGAACCGTGGTCCGCCCGCCAGCAACGTCATCTGTCCTACATTTCTGAGTTCACCACGGACTTGCAGCACGTCGCCGGTAAGACCAACCGAGTGGCGGACTGCCTCTGCCTATTTTGATGCCGTCCATGGTCTCTCCCACCCGGGTACGAAAGCGTCACAGGGACTGGTGGCAGGGAAGTTTGTTTGGCACGGCCTCAAGAAGGACGTTAGGGATTGGTCTAACACCTGTGTTGAATGTCAACGGGCCAAAGTCCATCGCAACACTAAAGCCCTGTTAGGGTCTTTCTCGGTTCCGGAAAGACGTTTTGACCATGTAAACGTGGACCTGGTTGGTTCTCTGCCCTCCTCTCACGGTTTCACATATTTGTTCACCATGGTTGACAGGACCACCCGCTGGCCCGAGGCTGTGCCTTTGACGTCAGTGACGTGTTCCGAAATGACACGGGCATTTATTGGCACCTGGGTTGCACGTTTCGGCACTCCTTCGGACATTTCCTCTGACCGAGGCGCACAGTTTACTTCTGAGCTGTGGGCCGCTGTCGCACAGAGGCTCGGAGTGAAACTCCACCGTACGACCGCATATCACCCGCAAGCTAACGGACTCTGTGAACGTTTTCATAGGTCAATGAAGGCTGCCCGGCGCGCTGGCCTCAAAGACAGCAACTGGGTCGACAAGCTCCCGTGAGTAATGCTGGGCATCAGGACCAGGCCAAAGGAGGACCTTCAGTCCTCATCCGCGGAGTTGGTTTATGGACAGCCACTGCGGGTACCAGGGGATTTTGTCCCTAGCACCACGGTTCCCTGGTCTGCTACTTTTCAGCGGTCCACTCTACTGGACAATGCGAGGCTTTTCGCACCTGTCCCTACTTCCCATCACGGCCTTCCTCAGTCACACATACCCGCTGGACTTCAGACGGCTGACTACGTTTTCATTCGCCACGATGCCCACAGGGGACCTCTACGTCCGCCCTACGAGGGCCCATTTCGGGTTCTGGAGAAGGGGGACAAAAATTTTGTGGTGGACAGGGGCGGGAAACCGGAGCGACTCTCCATTGACCGCCTCAAACGAGCTCACTTGGACGTGGCCAGGCCCATAGACCTGGCCCAGGTCCCACGGCGTGGACGGCCTCCTGCTCTGCCCCCACCCCTTACTCCCCTCCCTCCCAAGCCTCCCACACTCCATGTCCCACACCCGTGCCAGGGCGGGTTGCTGGCTGCAGTGCGGTCTCCTCCTCCTTCCGTGCAGCGCAGCCGTTGTGGCAGGTTGATACGCCCACCTCCCTGTTGACTGTTTGGTTCTCCTGATATGGTGAATTCTGGGGGAACGTGTGTAGTGACTTTGACATACATAATTCACCTTTGTTCTTGGCATTGTTCCTCACTGTTGTTCAGGGATCGTGGTCCCTTTAAATGTTATGTATGCGTGATGACTTGAGACGCTAGTCAGTGCCATTTTGGAGTTGAGTGTTTTTGTTTTCAATAATAATAAACGACACACGCATTCGTGTGCTCAATGTGAGAAGTTGTCTCTTGCAATTTACTACAATTTCCACATCCAGTTAATTTTTTCTCTTCAGTACCTCAAGGTCTGAGTAAAAACATGAACACACTCTGCCACTTTATAGAAGAAAATTAAGTTGCAATTCTAATTGAAAGTGACACTGACAGTTTTTTCATGTTCAATATTGTAAAGCTGCTTTCTTTTAAACAAATTATTGTATTAATTGGTATATAAATAAACGTGATGTGACTTTAATGAAGTGCAGAATTGTTGAAGCTATTTAATAGTTTTACTCAATGATACACTTTGTCATCTAATTAAAAAGAAGAAAAAAACCTTAGATTGGTCAAATTTGAGAGCTTAAAGACTGATTAACCCTTGGCTAACTCAGACTAGTTCTTAAGACACATAATGACTGCAACTGGCCCCAGATTATTGAATTATATCAACATATGAGTGATCAAAATTTTTAATTATATAACACCTAAGATCAAAACAAATGCCTCAAAACAGTAGAAGTATTATAAAACAGCATGACGTCATCATACCACCCAGAATGACTACTTTTACACAACAATGGAAACACTGATATCAGCTTCAGCTTAGTTCCACTGAGGGTCTGAAGAGCCAGGGCTTCATAAGTGTATCAACATTATAAGATATGATTTTCAGTAAACAGCTGCTCCTCAGTTGGAGATAAAACCGCTTTGATATATCATATTTTAAAATGGATGCTTTGAGCTCCAAAATCTGACTGGAAGAACTACGTTGGAATGCTTTGTAAGATGTAACACTTGTGACCGCACGTCAACTGAATTCAACATTAATATTCAAGTTGCTACAAACAGTGAACTTTGATCATTGTGTTGCCTGGAAACAGTCAAAGCTTAAGCTAATGAGCTATATTACACTGTCCTTTCGTTTTTTTTTTGTCATTTACTCGCTGTACACATGAAGACGTCACCACAAAATACAACTTTTGACCTTATGAAATTCCTGATATGCACATTTTATAGATTTCAAAAGGTTAATACAAAAGAAACCACACATTATTGTATCACAATAAGGTATATAGAGCAAAAGAACTGGATCCAATATTAAACAATATTTAAAGTGTATTGCAAATACTTAGATAAATAATAATGTTTAAAACATTTGGAGAGTATGATGGTTTTTAAAAAAAAAGAAATAAATACTTTTAATCAGCACAAATGCATTACATTAATCAACAGTGACGGTAAAGACATTTATAATGTTACAAGAGATTTCTATTTCAAATAAACACTGTTTTTTAACTTTCTATTCACCAAAGAATCCTGATTTTTTTTTAATCAGTTTCCACTAAAATATTAAGCAGCACAACTGTTTTCAACATTGATAATAATCAGAAATGTTTCTCCAGCATCAAATCAGCATATTAGATTGATTTCTGAAGGATCACGTGACACCGAAGACTGGAGTAATGATGCTGAAAATCACTTGCATTATAGGAATACATTACATTTTAAAATAGATTCAAATAGAAAGGAGTTATTTTAAATTGTAATACTTTTTCACAATTTTTGATTAAGTACATGCATCCGTATTAACCCTAAGATACTACTTTCAATCGGACTTGATTACATCATTTGCAATGCTTAAGTGGGCGGTCACTGGTGAGTTATTTTACTACCAAGTCTGTTTCCATGGTAACAGCAACTGATTGGTGATTCTCTCTTAACAATTATCTGTAGTGTAATTTTTCACTCATATAAAATCACACTGACTTCTGCAGAAGCAAATCACTTTACAATTTTATATAAAGTTTATATATATAAAAAAAAAATCCAGTACCAATAAAGTTCACTATATAGAGAAAATGAACATCATTTTTACTTAATTAGAAGCAAAACAGTCAGACCTGCAAAACAACCTTGAATAAATGCTAGAAAATTCCTCTACAGACGATGCTGGTGTAGTGCTAGCGTACACCTCATCTTCCTAATTCCCCCCACATGGCCAGTGTGACAAGTCTGAACCCGTAAATAAGCTCTGGAGTCTAATAGCTGTGAAGCCCTGAGTGGAACCTGCCATTTGCATTGGTTAAGAGTTTTATCTGCAGCATCTGAAGGCTTTGTCTGTTCTGCTGACTAAAGCCATTCGTTCCACTAAATTAGCCCCATTAGTTTAATGCAACATAGAGGTCATTACCCACCGGCTCCTCTGCAGAACTGACCCCTGCACTCAAACCCATCTGATCTGGGATCAGTCCTCGCTACAGGAATACCAGCAGTGTGCACTGTGAGAAAAACAGCAAAGCAAGCTTCAGATCAGCTGATGTGGAGAGAGAACTACTCATTACGTTGTGCGTTAAGTTCATGTTAATCTTTTGGCGTAAGTCGAGGCGTACGGCCGTCTGCCGGAAGCAACTTATTTTAGTCGATAAAGTTTTAAATATGGATATTTTTCTTACACGAACGCACCGCTTCACTTCAGAAGGCTTTTATTAAGTGTGGACTTTTATCATGAATAGATGCGCTTTAATGGACTTCCAAAGTCAAACAGCCATTCACTCCCATCATCAAGCTTGGAAGAGCCAGGACATGTTTTAATATAACTCTGATTGTAATCGTCTGAAAGAAGAATGTCATATACACCTTGACTTTAGGGTGAGTAAATCATGGGGTAATTTTCATTTTTGGGTGAACTATCCCTTTAATCTACTTGTAATCTACACAAATCAAAGGCAAGGGTATCTTAGATCTTCATGGGGTTAAAAATAAAATAAAACATAATCGATCAATTAAATATCAAGTTTTAAGTTTTCATTAATTACCCTAAAGTAATAATAATACAAATAGTAGTTTTATTAATAATATTAATTATAGTTGTGGCCCTAAAACATATTATTGTAATTATTACTATTATTAAATCTAAATCTAAACAATTCTCTAACATGGATTAATATTAATTTTAAATAACAAATATTGATTGTCGGAAAATTAAAGCATGATTACAACGCATTGGCACAAAGCGATCATGTTAAACCAGAACGGACAAACAGAAAACATATTCTGCACATCAAAGGCAACAGTTTGTTCAGTCAAGTTTATTTCCAAAATCTTAGTAGTGATTTGACATGATAGCACTCGAACACGTGTAGTATTCAGCACAGGCTACAGTATTCTGGGAGCTTTTTTTTATTAAAGAATTCAAATCCTTCTCCAAATGCCATTAAAGCTGTGTTCCACACAAATTAAATCAAGGGTTTAAACTTGTGTAAACCAAAAGGGAGCGATGAAGGAATTCATTTCAAGGCCGTTTCACTTCAAACTAATTGAAACTGTATTTCAAGAGGACTCTTAAATTATGCAACGCAGGGCCCCGCCAGACCCCAGCACAAGATCCCAAACACGTAAGGAGATACGCTATGATTTGAAAGCATGTACTTTAATTGCAGGGTTTAATCCTGTCTCAAATAACTGAGGAAGGAATGGTTGTTTAGGAACATGTGAAGGGGAAAAAGAAGAAAAAAGTCTCTGTAATTTGCAAAGATCTGTGTGCACCAACAGTCTCGCAACAGCGCAAATCATCAGACAATCTACTCCTTCAGTCTGGTGACTGGTCCAATAAACTCTCAAATTGTGTAATTGACTTCAATTGCTGTATAATATTAACAACATTTGGTTCCAGAGTGCACTGCAATTGCTTAATAGCACAGCACATTTTTACAATAGATTAGCGCAGGCGAACATACTGTAGAATAAAGACTTGATGTTCAGTTTTAGTTGAAGTATCTCACCAGATTTAACTGATATTAGCTAATGAGGTTCAGTCACTGAATCCATTAACATTTTGAAAATGACCAATTTGTCATTCATTATGAATGAAACCATGGACTGTTAGAAATTGATTGGTGGTAATGACTGAATCACTATCCGGTCAGTTTCAGCCAATCGGTTGGTCATTAGAGACTGATACTAGTCAAATGAAGGAGTGGTTGTGCGTCATCAAATATGTCAATGAACCTCTTTTATAAAGCAAGAGCAGAACAGTTCAATAAATAAAACAGTTGTGCACTGCAAACCCATTATTATATTGTTGCCCTGAATTTAATTCAACAATTTACATAAAAATCTTTTCACAAAATCATTCTGCTCGTGTTTCACAACTGAGGATCATTCGCTTTATTTGTTCTTGCTGAGAGTTCGTTGTTTTTCCCCGTGTTCGACGATCTTCTCATCCACATAGAGGCCTTTGCGTCTTCGTACGGCGTTCATGTATTTCAGAGCCTGATTGGCTGAGTCTGCTTTTTCTCCAAAGTGTAAATACTCCTCCTCAGTAGTGGGCACCCAGCATGGATCACTTGGGATAACCTAAAACACACACACACACACACACACACACACACACACAATGTTAATGACGTCTGTACTGTGTTAAGAGATTTGCATGCAACACTTAAGGCAACTAATGAACAACAAATTACTAATATGTCAATTCATTTGATTTAATGATTGTTCTTGTTATCCTGGATGCTGATTGGTCGATACAGAATCCCAGTAGTGCTGGCTGACAGCCCAGTCAGTCAATGATTAACAGGCAGTGTTTTCTATGTACTGCAAAAACTTTCAAATTAAAATGAAAATAAATTAGATCAATTAATGGATTCCCCAAATGGGCTTTAATTTTTAATATAAATATTATATTATTTTATTAAATATTATAAAATATTTTAAAGTATTTAATATTTAATGAATGAATATATATATATTTAAATCTACTTAATTTACTGGATTATCTACAATATAAAATAATTATATATTCATTTTTAATATAACTAATATATTATTATTAATATTTTTAATTATATTATTCATATTTTTCTTTTCAAAATAGGCAAAACAAATAATTAGTGCTGTCAATCAATAAACATTTTTTACTCAATCACACATTTTTCTGTAATTAATCATGATTAATTGCACCTAACATTAAAGTTTTTAATATATTTTTATATTATAATAATTTCAGTTACTCTCCAAATTAATGTAATAACAACATAAATACAGTTATTTTAAATATTTGATCTAAAAGTCAGGAAATATACAGATATTTAATAAAAAGTTATTATACACTTCAGTCTTCACCGCATAAATTATACATTTTATATAGATGAATCCTTTTTAAAGCTACAAAAGTTATTCAGTCAAGAGCAGTGAGTGATTTCAGTGATAGCACTCAGTCTTTTGTTCTTTGATTTACACTAATAACAGACATCACAGCAGCAGGTTTAATAGGCTGCTGTCACTTTAAGATCTGGAGCACATGACGCGGATGTGACACACATCCTATTTTCTCACATGCTTACAAGGGTACGCGACAAAGCAGGCGTTTTGGCATACTTTTGTGTGTTTGTGTCCATTCAAGAGGAAAAGAGAACTTATAATAACACTTGAATGAATGATACCGTGAGCATATACTGTAGCGAAGCATAAGAATGATAAAAAAAAAATAAAAAAAAACAGGTACTGCATCAATTGCGTTAAATATTTTTACCGCTTTAAGCTGAACAAAAAAAATAGCATTGCAATTTGCAATTGCTGTCAAAATTGCAACATTTTGACAGCCCTACAAATAATGCAAAGTAATTAATTTACTTGTCTATCCAACATAGACATTGGCACAAAATAAATAAAAATTGTATTTATATGCATTAACATTATTCTAAATGAAAAAACAATACACTTACATTTATATTTCTTCAAATTATTTATTTTACAGATAATAAATAAATATATATATATATATATATATATATATATATATATATATATATATATATATGTACTTAGTTCACTGGGTTATCCAATAAATGCATTAGCATTATTCTAAATAAATAAAGCTACGAAATTAAATTTTCTGGATCATCCAAAAGGGCCTAAGCATAAGCACATGACTATTTAAATAACTAACCAACTAAACAAAACCAACAAAGATACTTTCTCATTTAATTGCCAGCAAAATGAAGTATGTTGTGATACTGATACTGTAAATCTACTATGATTTGGGTCACAGCATCCACCCCTAATGCCATATGTAATGCACACCCTACTGTAAAGTGCTACTGACTTTCACAATTTAGATCTAAGGTCACAGTTTAAGATCTAATGTTTCCTCACAAGTAAAGCACATCTATGCTGTTAATTTGCGAGTCAGTCAGATAAGGTTCAGATAATTAGAATTGGCACCACAATATTCTATCCCTTTGTCTACGGCACTCTCATTATAAAAAAAAAAGAAAATGAGTTGTTCCAGGGCAGAAGTAGACTACGCAATTGTCCACTGTGAAGAGATACACATAATGGTCATTATATGAGGCACAGCGAGAGCATGTACCAGCACACACACACACACACACACACCAATGGGAGCAGGTGCTGGGCGGATGACGCAATCCCAGCAGCAACACACATACACACACACACACACACACACACTTCCACACAATATGACCTCATGCTCAGACAATAGCGCGAGTGGTACAATTACTGTAAGAGTCCAGCGGGGCCCCTGCACCTGGTCCCAGAGAGGCCCCACGGCGTGGGCTCCGTTACCTCGGGACAGATGGCAACAACGGCCGGATTTACACAGTTATCGACTGCAGTCCAGCGCTTCAAGAGCATCTGCGCCCGAACATCACTGAAGGATCAGTGCGTTTGTGGAAGACAAGAATTAGCATTTTAACAGCAGTGGAGAACCTGCAAAGAGCTTCCTGAGTGCTGATCTTTGATTCCATATCTGCTTTCTTATTCTCATTTCTCTCTCTCTCTCTCTCTCTCTGTTGACCTGACAGCTTGGATTACTATCCCTCCCTTTATTTTCCTCCACCAAAGAGCTTTTGTCTTGTGTGTGTGTGCACTCATTCAAGCACAACCCAACAAGTGACAGGGCACTTTTCATGTGTTTGCCATGCGTACACAAACACACACAAGCTCTGCCTTACTAAGACAGCATTATGAAACCTCATAAATGACTGATCTGGAACGTTCTACATAAGCTGCAACTCACAAAGAGCGTTCTTCACACAAGCTGCATGAGAGACCCGAAATACTGTCGATTCAAATAGCGTTAAGCATGTCGTTCAGCTAAAAATACAGTATTCTAATAGAGATATACAACACACAAATATTGACTAGAATAGTCTATTTAAAAAAAAAAAAAATTACTTTTCTGTACTAAATTAAATAAAGCAGTTTAAAAAAGCAGGGTTAATAAGATTTTTTAAAGAGAAATTAATACTTTTATTTAGCAAGGATGCATTTAATTGGTCAAAATTGAAAAATAAAAAGACATCTATAATGTCTAATAGATTTCTATTTCGGATAAAATATGTTCTTTTTCATTATAAAATCCTGACATAAAAATGTATCTGTTCCCACAAATAAATTACACTGTTTTCAACATCGATAATAATAAGAAATGTTTCTTGAGCAGCAAATCATCATATTAGAATGATTTCTGAAGGATCATGTGACACTGAAGACTGGAGTAATGATGCTGAAAATTCAGCTTTGCATCACAGGAATAAATTATATTTTGAAATACATTAAAATAGAAAACAGGTATCAAAATATGACCATTTTACTGTATATTTGATCAAATAAATGGAGCCGTGGAGATCAAAAGAGACATTTTTCTATTGACATTTTAAAAGCTTTTGAACAGTAATGTTTACATTTATTTATTTACAGTTTAAATAGACAAATATTGGCCATATTTTTTGTGTAAACCGTGATTTTTTTCCCCAAGATTCTTTGTTGAATAGAAAATTCAAAAGAACAGCATTTATTTAAAAGAGAAATCGTATGTACCATTATAAATGTCTTTACTTTACTGTCACCTTTGATCAATTTAATGTGTCCTTGCTGAATAAAAGTATTAATTTATATATATACACTTGCCGTCGAGCTTCCAGCTGTCTAGAGCAAACAATCATATAATAAACACCATTTAACAGTTTTTTTTTTTACTCTCAAGGTTGTTCAATCGGTCACGATTGTGATAGAATCTGATAATTGTTACATTATAAATGACAAAGCCGGTGAATGGAAATGTAGTGAGACGGAAGGTTTTAATGAGCGAGCGTCCGCCGCTGTCCACGTCAGGGTGGAGTGTGTGTTTGATAGCGGCACTAACACTGAATGACACTAACTGTGTGTCAGAATCGCACAAGGGTCCAGTGTCACTCATTAGTCTGTTTCTTTGTCCATCTTACACAATTAGATTATGTTGACCTGCATGCGTCTTGCTCATGGCCGGTGCTGATTAGTGCGTGTGTGTGTGTGTGAGTGTGTCTCATGGCAGGGGCGGGCAGACGCTTGGCAGGCAGATCGAGGGCGGATTCTAGGCCCTGGCATATGTGTCTAATGGTGTCTAATGGGCCCTCGGCACAGTAGGGAACAAACACACACACACACACACACGCACGCACGCACACTGAAGTGCTGTTGTCAAAGCTTGACATCTGCCCACACACACGCGCATTCAGACGCATGCATGCATGCCGGCTGTCAGATGGAGTGTGTAGGTTCTCTGAGATGTGGCAGCGAGCGGGTGAGTTTTCACACTAATGGTGCAGCGTCCTGCGTTTGGCGCCTTTTCAACTCTGAGGCTCTCTGAGAAAGAGAGAGACAAAGACAGGTGAGAGATCGACAACAAAAACGATGAGGAAACGCTATCCGGACCAACTTTATAAGACTCCTGTCAGTTATAATTCATATTCACCTTACTTCATTTCCTGACGTATCAGTCACCCTGAAACGGATCCATTTAATGCTTTTAGCAGGCGGACACATGTGCAACCGCAAAACCACATATCAATAACCGTCTCGAATGCAATGTTTCCACATTACAAATAACATCCAAGTCAAGTCAAGTCACCTTTATTTATGTAGTCAAAATGCTACTTAGATGGTGAATTCGGTTAACAATCATTATTTACTCGCCCTCATGTCGTTTCAAACCTGTATGATGTTACGAAGAGCACAACATGAGATGTTAAGAAGAATGTACAGGGTGTTATTTTCAATACAATGAAAGTAAATGGGGACTAGGGCTGTCAAGCTCTCTCTCTCTCTCTCTCTCTCTCTCTCTCTCTCTCTCTCTCTCTCTCTCTCTCTCTCTCTCTCTCTCTCTCTCTCTCTCTCTCTATATATATATATATATATATATATATATATATATATATATATAAAACTGAAAATCTTTCTCGCTGTATACATTTAATTATGGCGTGTCAAGATGCTAGTCAACCCAGGTTTGACATCAGTGATAATGGGTCAAGAGATGTGAGAACCTGGCACATCTGATGAATATGATGAATCTGAATGTATATTATGTACACACTACATCATATACATTCAGATTCATCATATTCGTCAAGATGTGCCAGTTTTGACAGATATGCCAGGTCTTTCTACATTTCTACACAGTGAACACTGAATTTAAGTCTGTTCCTCACAAGATATTGTATTACTTCAGATGATATTTAAGAAATATATAAATATAGAGAAATACAATACCGTTCAATCCTTTGGGGTCGGTTTAAATAAAAGAGTAATATTGTCATTTATATTTGAATATATCTTAAAATGTAATTTATTCCTGTGATGCAAAGCTGAATATTCAGGATCATTACTCCAGTCTTCAGTGTCACATGATCCTTCAGAAGTCATTCTAATATGCCGATTTGCTGCTCAAGACACATTTCTTATTATTATCAATGTTGGAAAATGGTTGTGCTGCTTAATATTTACATGGAAATGGTGATAATATATTTTCAGGATTCTTTGAAGAATAGAAAGTTTAAAGAATAAGTTAACAGCATTTATTTGAAATATATATTTTTTGTAACAATGTAAGTCTTCAATGTTACTTCTGATTAATTTAATATTTGTTGAATAAAAGTATTATTGACCCCAGTGCTTTTTGTCAAATAGAAAAGAGCAGTGACCATTCTGCTGTAGATCATATTTTGTGTTTCACAGAAGAAAACAAGTCATATGGGACATGAAACAGTATGAGGGTGAGTAAATGATGACAGATTTTACATTTTTGGGTCAACTATTGCTATAAACCCTTTAGGCCTCTCAAAACAACACAGATTTGTAGAAGTCCTGCAGTCAAAATAAGCATCTTAAGACCCATAAAAGGTCCACAGAAAGGAAAACAGCAGCAGTTCAGCTGTAGGACATACACACACACAGTTTCTGTTTATGGGGACTTTGCATAGACATAACAATTTTTATACTGTATTTCAAACTGTATATTCTATACCCTAACCCATCTCCTACCACTAAACACAACCCTCACAGAAAACTTTCTGCATTTTTAGAATTTTCAAAAGACAAAACAAACATAATTTAGTATGATCTATAAGCTGTTTTTCCCATGGGGACCAAACAATTTCCCCACCGTGTCAAAGATTTCTGGTATTACCATCCTTGTGGGGATATTTTGTATATTTTGACATTTCTCGAGAGAGAGAGAGAGAGAGAGAGAGAGAGAGAGAGAGAGAGAGAGAGAGAGAGAGAGAGAGAGAGAGAGAGAGAGAGAGAGAGAGAGAGAAAGAGAAAGGAGGACAAAATGGGTTGCAGTGCTTTGCTTTGCAACGTCTTAGTATTTTCTCTTCACACAAAGGCCACATTTAGAAGAATTGAAAATGCAGCAGGCCCCAAAATCTAGAAAGGCAAGGTTTGAATTAAACATGGAATTGAATTACCCTCCTCCAGCAAGGCAAACACAATCTGCAAGTACCAAGACTGGCGTCCAATTTGAGTCGTGCGTGTGTGTGATACACTGTACTCAAACACTATAAGCACAAGAATCCTCATGCGAAGGAGACTATTAACTGTTCTTCTCCTAGTAGATACAGTACATTATTTATGGCTTATTTCTCGAAAAAATCAAAGAGTAAAACGTCTCTCTATCAGAATAAAGGAAATTTAATTCAACACTCACACTTCAGCATAAGCATTGAGTACCAAGTCAAAATGTATTGTATTATCATAAAATCTAATATTACATTGAAAAAATATATATATATATTAAAAATATACATTAAATATTAAAAACAGAAAAATATATTAAATAAATAAATTAACCTACTTTTTTTTGGCCACAATATTATTTATTATTACTAATTATTAAGTACCAAAAAATAAATAAAATAAATAAATGAATGTAAGAAAATAAATAAATAATTAAAATACAAATAAATAAATGAATGATTGAATTATGCATTAACCTACTTGTTAACCAAATACATAAATTAATAATATTTTTTTAAATCCAAATTATTTTATTATGTAATAAGAAAGAGATTGTGAAGTGATCCAATATGATACCTTCAGTTTCTTGAGCCAATTAAGCAGCTAAGCAATCAAAAAACTAAAAATATCTGACCACAAAATGCCAAGATTGACTAATTAGAATCAAGAATTCCAGACATGCATTGCAAAATCAGGATTGACAAAATAAGGCCTTAATCTCAACATAAGTTCATCAACTGTCAGATGATATGTAGGATTGACTGGAACAGTAATGGTTTAAGCCACAGTTTAGTGAAAGAGGTTGTAAGTGCAAACTTCACTGATTCATGAATCATGATTTAATTTTAATCACCATTATTCCAACTAAATCATTTAAATACTGTGGTATACCAGCACACTTGCTTACACTGGATTGTGGGTGGTTTGTGAATGAGATGAAGGTTTTTGAACTGAGTCACAGCATGAAAAAGTGGCGCAACTGTTTTGTGAAGTACCAGACGACCTTATATGCCCTTTGTGTGTGTATCATGTCAGGTTTAACTCGACCCATCATTCTGGCTGACAGTAGCGCCATATGGCCACAGAACCCGTCCCGCTCACACAGCCCTGGCGTGGAGAGAGCGCATCCAGCCAGCCGTCGGGTTAAAGACGGCACACGTGGCGTCTACAGCCTTTGATCCTCTTTCACGCCGGTCCACTAACAAACACACACAGCGCCAGAAACGCTCAACTAACTCACAATGAACTCCCACGTGAGGAACAATCTGCTAAAAATACACAATAACACCATCAAACAACCGAAAGCCTCCACTCCATTGATCAGCGATGACTTACAGTCTTAAGAATAACACTTGATTCAGTGATACAACTTATTTGACAACATTGGCAATATTACAGTCATGAGGAACTCGTGGTGAAATCTCTCAATTTAACATGAAACCACACAACAACATTTCTATCCACCCATCCATCCATTAACCTGTCCATCCAAACAGAGTCATTGTTAATTCAACTCTGAATACGGCTCAACTTGAGTTTCACTGTAAGCGGTTATGAAACGTTCCTCCAATACTACGCTGTGTACGTGTCTCTTCCTCATGTCTGTAACACACTGATCAATCCAGAGAGCTCTCTGGGTTCACTCACATACACACACACACACACACACACGCACACACACACACACACACACACACACACACACAACACACACACACACACACACACACACACACACACACACACGCACGCGACTCATTCGCTGACATCTCCACACTTTCAAGGTACACATGCTTTTGCCTGATCAGCAATACTAGCATCTGACAGCAGATCAATATGAATGGATCTAATAGATTGGCCGGCCTGTCCAGTTTTCCATCCAGGCATAATCACATATTATCAGGCATCTGTATAGACATGTCTGTATAGTCTGGCACTGGGTTCAGTATCTAGGAAAGTATTGACTGACGGTGAGACTACTGAACACACACGTATACCTAGTCAAAGAGCAAAGGAGAAACATCTAATTCATTCTGCAGTTTCACGTCATTTGCTCATTCATATACTAATGTTAAAAGTTAAAAATATGGTACAAGTTTTTCCTTTTTGAAAGAAATCAATACTTTTCATGTTACTTTTTGTTTCATTTTATTTATTTCAAATAAATGCTCTTCTTTTGAACTTTCTATTCAAAGAATCCTGAAAACAATTGTTTATTACAAAGGAATACATTATTATTATTAGAAAACAGTTATTTTAAATGGTTATATTTTACAATGATAATTAATGTGCAGACGGACACACACATATTCATTAATTCAATCCTCACTCACTAATTCACTCACACACACACACACTATTTCCTTTATTAACTCACTAGTTCATCTATTGTTTCCTGCATTTACTTTTTTGATCATCTCAACCATTTATTCACTTATTTTTCCATTGCTGAAGTTATTTATTACTAATTTGTTTGTTTGTTCATTAATTTACACTGATTCATTTAAGTATTTAGTCAATACTCATTCATACATTTATTAGTTCATTCACTTGTCCATTCATCTACTCTTTCATTTATTCATTCTTCAATTGCTGCAATTATTTGTTTACTAATTTGTCAATTCATTCATTCATTCATTCATTCATTCATTCATTCGTTCATTCATTCATTCATTCATTCATTCATTCATTCATTCATTCATTCATTCGTTCATTCATTCATTCGTTCATTCATTCATTCAATTCTTTAAGAGGTCGACCGATATTGTATTGTCAGGAAAAGATACCATTTATGATTAACCAGTTTTTAAAATCTATATACACTGATTCGCTATATACATACCGAAAGTGTTTTTTCTTAGTGGGACAGAGCAATCCAAACATAAAAGCTACAGGAATCCAAAACATATGACATCATTGTGCAAACATTCATTCGGTCACACATTCAATCATTTGTTTGTTTGTTTGTTCATTCATTCACACAGTCATTCATTCATTCACCTCCCAGTGGCTGAAGACTAGTTGTGGGCTGGCCAGGCCGCTGGTCCTCTTCCTGATCTCGTCAGCGAATCCGAAGCTCTCGGCAACAGGAAGTACAGCTTTAATGATGAACATGTCCGTCCCTTCCTTCATTTCCTCTTGTAGGACTCGTCCTTCCCGTTTGGACAAAACACCATACACACGACCTAAAACAGTCATATTTACAAACAAAATATTAACTGTGAACTTTTACTCCTTCAGCAGTTAACGAAGACACATTATTATTACAGTATTTATTTATATACTTTGAATTAACTTTTATATTTTCAGTTTTCATTGAAATTTTTGTCATTTTGTTATTTGATTTTGTGATTTTATCATTTTTAAATACTTCTATTTAGTCTTTTCATAATTTTTTTTATTTGTTTTGGTTTTACTACCTCAACTTAATCAAGTAACCTTCATTTATATAGCGCTTTTAACAATATGGATTGTTTCAAAACATCTTTACAGTGATAATAGGAAAATACAGTAACAGAGATTGTTTTTGGCTATACAGCAGCTCTAGAATAAAGTTATTGTCCAGCTAAGTTAGTTTTGATTGATAGATTCACTTCCGTTGCGAAGATCATTAGTTATTAACTTAGGGGCCGCTAACACGTCACCGTTCTAACAGGAAACCCGTAACGCGCTCCGGCCCGCTCATTCACAAAACAAACGATTATCAGTTATCTCTGCGCAAACCTCAAAAACGCAGACCCACGAAAAAATACTTTAGACCCATGCGCATCACGTGTTCAGTCAATAGGTATGCGCGTTTTAATATATATGTGCGCAGACGTGTAGTCCTTTACAAACCAACCCTCAACAAAATACTTTTCTGGCCTTGATTTATAATACAGAATTATTTATCCGAAATTATCACGGATAAAACACAAGCACACAAGCACACAAAATCCATCATCACGAGGCATAAACTCACACGCAATCAGTTTGTTCAAATTCATCTGTGGCGGACATCCTTATCCTTTAACTAACACAAACAGCAGCTGATCTACACACACACACACACACGAGAATACATGGAAGTGACGGGGGGAGAAACTCTGTGCCTGTGTATCTATCAGTTCGGCCCCAGAGACCATCGACCTGTTAACACTGTAGACGAGCATGAAGCTCTCGCAATAATACTCGATGACAGACATCTATAGAAGGTCATGACCTCTGCACATCTGGGCCATGAACACTCATCTCTATGTTACTATGTTGTATAAAACGGTTTGCTGTGTGTGTGTGTGTGTTCACTACTCACTGCTCCTAATGTGTGTGCCCTAACTTGATTGGGTTAAATGCAAAGTACAAATTCCAAGTATGGGTTACCACACTTGGCCTTCACGTCACGTCACTTTGTAAAACTGTTATTGAGGCAGTTAAAAGAGGGCATACAATGGAAAACAGGATTTTCTTTGCTTTTAAAAGCCACTGATGGACTGTAGACATACTCACAGCATTCACAACATAAAGCTCCCATAGACCAATGGGACTATTTAGTGAAACTAAGCAGAAAAAAATGTCTCAGTTAGAAATCTGTGAGCACATTAACATATGGCCATCTACAGTGAACCATCAACACCTCAGTATTCATCTTGGCTGTGATGGTGAACTTTACCAGTATGTGGAGGTCATTTATATATAGACGTCCTACAGAATCACGGGCATAAACAGCCTGTTTAATTGTAATGACAGTGATTTTGTTGAATGGAGGTCACAGATCAGCTGTATTGATGGTTATAGAGACCATTTCTACTGCTGGATGGCGTAATGTTATTGATGGAGAGCACAACTGACCATAGATTTTGGGCTGTATAGGATGCACTGTCAGAGAAAATCTAATTTGGCGAAGAAACTTGACTCTAAAAATTAACAGTTTTATTGCAAATAAAACATGAAAACTTTTTACAAGAAAACACAATTTCGGCCTTTTTTAATTTCAAGTTTAATTCAGTGTGTTACTTGTCATTTCGTTGTAATTATTTGTGAAATTTACTAGCAATTTCAAAATGAAAATTGTTTGTACACCAAATTTCTGTATATGATTTACATTCACATATTCCAATTTTTTTTTAATAAATTTAGACTTAAGGATTTAAATGTATATATTCAGACTTATAACTACATAATCAGATTTATAAATAAATGTTCAGAGTTTACATTCATGATTCACTTTTAAATTTATAATGACTTTATATTCGTATATATACTTTATATATACAGATACACCCCATAGAGCCTCATTCATGAAACAGAAGCAAAACTAATTTTCATGTAAATCGTTCGTAAAGCTGTTCTGATGTACATTTTCGAAGAAGTGAAAATTCATGAAAGTGAACGTATTTTCTAAATATTAGTTGGTATGAAAAAAATAAATAAACCTGCCCCCAACCACCTGTAAAAGTTTTTTTTGTAAAATATCTAGTGTTCTTTCTTTTAAGCAAACATAAGACTGCATCTTCATAACACTAAAATAATATTTCACAAATTTGTTTGCCCATATGGGTAATCTTAAACTAATGAGGTTAAACCCGTTTGGCTTGCTGTCCAGAGTCGAGGGGCTCGAGGAAGCGGCGTCAAGCTCTGATATACCACCAGGGACTAATAGTGCTCATCTATTAGTACCCATCATTTTAATTTTCAAATTTTAATGATAATAAGACTTTTAGTAGCTTTTGTTTTCATTCACATTTTCAAGTTTTAATCATGAACTTACAGGACGAGTATATAGGCTAAATTGTGCATGTATTTATTTATTTATGAAGGGAACAGATAAAAAGAGCCTGTGCATCACTTGTAATGTTCAATGTTCAAGTTCAACATCACACAAGCAGATTAATGTTTTTTTTTTCTTTTTCGCAGTGACAGCAGACGCCACTAAAACACAACCTTTTGTGCCTGAACAGGCAAATATGAACAACGCAATATATTACAGAATACAATTCTGATTATAATATGTAAAAAGTAAAAAATGAACTGAACTAAACTCAATTAATGCTCTGTATTTGCCTGGGCTGCATTGACTTAAAGGGTTATATATATATACATACACTCACCGGCCACTTTATTAGGTACCCCATGCTAGTAACGGGTTGGACCCCCTTTTGCCTTCAGAACTGCCTCAATTCTTCGTGGCATAGATTCAACAAGGTGCTGGAAGCATTCCTCAGGGAGTTTGGTCCATTATGACATGATGGCATCACACAGTTGCCGCAGATTTGTCGGCTGCACATCCATGATGCGAATCTCCCGTTCCACCACATCCCAAAGATGCTCTATTGGGTTGAGATCTGGTGACTGTGGAGGCCATTTTAGTACAGTGAACTCATTGTCATGTTCAAGAAACCAATTTGAAATGATTAGAGCTTTGTGACATGGTGGAAGTAGCCATCAGAGGATGGGTACATGGTGGCCATAAAGGGATGGACATGGTCAGAAACAATGCTCAGGTAGGCCGTGGCATTTAAACGATGCCCAATTGGCACTAAGGGGCCTAAAGTGTGCCAGGAAAACATCCCCCACACCATTACACCACCACCACCAGCCTGCACAGTGGTAACAAGGCATGATGGTTCCATGTTCTCATTCTGTTTACGCCAAATTCTGACTCTAACATCTGAATGTCTCAACAGAAATCGAGACTCATCAGACCAGGCAACATTTTTCCAGTCTTCAACTGTTCAATTTTGGTGAGCTCTTGCAAATTGTAGCCTCTTTTTCCTATTTGTAGTGGAGATGAGTGGTACCCGGTGGAATCTTCTGCTGTTGTAGCCCATCCGCCTCAAGGTTGTGCGTGTTGTGGCTTCACAAATGCTTTGCTGCATACCTCGGTTGTAACGAGTGGTTATTTCAGTCACTGTTGCCCTTCTATCAGCTCGAACCAGTCTGGCCATTCTCCTCTGACCTCTGGCATCAACAAGGCATTTCCGCCCACAGAACTGCCGCTCACTGGATGTTTTTTCTTTTTCGGACCATTCTCTGTAAACCCTAGAGATGGTTGTGCGTGAAAATCCCAGTAGATTAGCAGTTTCTGAAATACTCAGACCAGCCCTTCTGGCACCAACAATCATGCCACGTTCAAAGTCACTCAAATCAACTTTCTTCCCCATACTGATGCTCGGTTTGAACTGCAGGAGATTGTCTTGACCATGTCTACATGCCTAAATGCACTGAGTTACCGCCATGTGATTGGCTGCTTAGATATTAAGTGTTAACGAGCAGTTGGACAGGTGTACCTAATAAAGTGGCCGCTGAGTGTATATATATATATATATAAATAAACACACACATATATATGTTGACCCTTTACGAGCTTAAATGTATACGTGTAAGACGTTTATAACATCTGTAATACATACACCTAAATATCAACAGTGTGACTAGTTATCTGGATATTGAAAACATCCTGCAAGTGCTCCCAAATACTCGTTATGGAAACGAAATGTCTGCGCATCATTTACAGATTTCAAACTTTTTTTGTGGGCAAACAAAACGGTCAGGAAGGTAATTTGCACCATTTGTTAAAATATTTACGTATTTTCTCCCCTTTGGCCCAGGCCAACTGATTTTCTCAGAGGTTTTGGTTCTCATGGGGCAGGATTCCCTTACTTCTTCAACTGGGTTCATTTCACACAGGCATGTTGGTCAGACAATTTAGCTTTTGTTCTGGAACCTGGTGCTATAATGACATCACACCGGTACATGGCTGTTTCACATCAGCTTTCAATCAAGGACCTGGGAGAACTATTTCCTCTCTGCACAGTATATGGCCCCTTTTCTCCATGTCAAGAGACTGTGGATCTATTTAAGATACAGGTTGATTGGCATGTGCTTTACAGTTTAAAAATGTTTAAAGCAATGTTTCAGCCAAAAATGAAAATTCTGTCATCATTTACTCGCCCTCTTGTAGTTCCAAACCAGTATGAGTTTCTTTCTTCTAAGAAACACAAAAAGCGGATTTGTGAAAAAATCTTTGCCACAGTCTTAAGTTTAATAAAAGTGAATGACGACTGGGACTGTCAAACTTCAAAATGGATGCAAAAGCACCATAAATATCTCATGACTCATATGTTCCAAATCATATGATAGTTTCGTGTGGGGAATAGGCTGACATGTAGGTCATTATTCACTGATCTGGGTTTCCACCAGTTTTGAACAACACAATGGTGAGAAAATAATGACTAATTTCCATTTTTTGGGCGAACTATCCCTTTATGTGGCCCTTTTCACGTTTTTTTAAACCCCATGAAATATTTTGTTTTTCTTTGCTCTGTTTGAGTACTTTCTATTCAAACAAGAAAAATGTACTTGAACAAGACTAATTTTCTTGATTGTATCTTGAAATGAGATGTAATTGTATTACTGTAGTGGCTATAGATTTTTTTCATCTGCCAGTGCAGTTAGACAAATTACAATTAAAGATACACTTAATAAAAAGAAATCGTAATATCTTATGCAGTGTTGCTTGTCAACAACAATTATCTTGTTTAAGGGATTTTTACACATT
>JARWKJ010000252.1:0-27330 GCA_029959095.1 Rhinichthys osculus
AAATGATTCTAACATTAGAACGAATTATTATTAGAACGAATAGTAAATAAAAAAGTACGCTAATTAGATAGTTTTAATTTGGAAAACATTTAGATATGTCTAACTCAAATTGCCATTGAAAATTTAAGACCTTTCATAAGTCAAAATAAGACTTTTTAAGACTTTTTAAGGCCATAAATTTTTAAAATCTAATTTAAGATTTTTTAAGACTTTTTAAGGACCCGCGGATACCCTGTTGAACACTGTTGATTTATATGAGAAACATGAAAACTGTCAAATGTGTTGCAGTTTGCGGTAAGCGCGGCTGAAGAGAGGCTGATGTTATAGTTGCGAGAGAAGGCCACAGATTCCAGCTTGTTTTCAGTGGTGGGCTGTCACCGTCATCAGGCCTTCTCTGCTGGACCTCTCAAAATCAACAACAACAAAAAAAATTAACAGCAAAAAAAACGAGTGAAGACTGTGCGCGAGCCACAAGAGATAGAGAACACTGTATCCGCACCACTGATAGCAACCAGCACTCAGCGGGAGCTCAGAAACGACACATTCCAGCGCTAGAATGACTCTTATTTAACAAACCAACACAATTAATGCACTACTAGTTAACCAGAGATGATTTATTCATTAGTATTAGTTACATCCGTGCCGCGAGATGTTTCAGAAAGTAGTGGGGGCAATATCGACCCTGGCAAGAAGTGGTATATTCATATTCACTGAAATATTTACATATTTACGCAAATGACCCCTATGCCTATATAGCTGTTATAATGCACAGTGGAGAAGACTTGGAGATCGTTGCTGAAGGGCCAGACTGAAACCAAATGAATTGTATTTTTATTAATGCAGAATAAAATCTGTCCTGAGTAATTTCTGTCGCCGGTCTCGTTCATCGACCCACAACACAGAGCTAAACGAAGACCGGTCACGCGTGATCCAACAGAGGAGACACACAAACACACTCCGTCATGTTGGTCACACAGATAAGAGTAGGATTGGCCGAAACTACTAAGTATTTACTTTTATTTGTGTAAACTCACAATAAAACAGAACATTGTGCTTTTGTAAAATAAATCAAACAGACAGGAAGTGTTTTCTGTCGTCTCGGTTTCCTTTCCGTCAACTTGTTTGTGGAGCGCCTCACAGAAATGAGCCAAACTCAGCAGAATACTGTCACAGTTTCTTCTCTTGTTTTGTTAATCTGTTCATTATTTAAGTCAAATATATTTAGCATATATATATTCCTTTTATACAGGCCTATAGACTATGGTTTTATGAAAACAAATGATTATTTATATTTTATATTAAATGTAACTATTTTCCTTGAATCCTCCTGGCGACCCAGGGTTTGCAAACCTGTGCTCTAGGGCATCGGTTCCTAACAGGGGGGTCGCGGCCCACAAGGGGGCCTCAGCGAGCTCTGTGGGGGGTCGCGTCATATTTTGAAAGGTTTAAGCAATGAGCATTAAATAAAAGTCCTTAACTTTTTTCTGTTCAAAATGTATATAATGAGCGAGTAAATCATGAATCCATTTTCCAATCCGGGTTTTTGTCTTATCTTGAACCACTACGGTACACCTATAATAAGTGTTTACATTGGGACTATTTTACACTGGTTCGGATCGCTGCCGCTGCGGAGTAGCCCAGCGCCTGCGTGACTCGTCATAGACGTACACAGAGAGATGTAGTTCCGGCTACAATGTTCTTCTGAAAGACGCATTATTCTGTTAATAAATGCAAGTTTATTATCGCTCGCTATAGCGCCAAGCGTAAAAAATAAAGCCTCACATTGATAAAGCCTCATAAATAACATGCAAGTATTGAGGCCCCAGACAGCATTCATTTAGTAATAGCCTATATTCTTTCTTTTTTTTACCTACACACCAGTGTGAATATTTTTGTTTTTGCATTTCAAATAGGGCCAATATATAGGCTTCTCGTTTTTAAATTAAAAAGGGCCTACTGATGTTTTTGTTATTGTATTTTCAATATTATAGGCTATTATTTGTGCATAAACATACCGTTTGTTTGAAAAAAAAAACATATTTTGTCATCCTTGCTGCAAGCTTACAAGAGCGATAATATCATTAAATGTGAAGGGGGGCCCTAAAATATTTTCTTGGGAAAAAGGGGGTCTCAGACAAAAAAAGGTTGGGAACCACTGCTCTAGGGAACTGAGTTTGGCACCACTAGTGTAAGTGAACCTCAAGGAATATATTACAATAATGTAAAACTCATGTCATGACCCCTGTAAAGATGTAAGATGCATTATTAAAGGATTCTTCAGCTATTAATGATGAAACACTCACAGAGCTTTTCTGCAGTTGACCACAGCTGGTACCAGTCTTCTTCTGCCCTCATCTGATGTGTTGTATTTCATGGTGTTCAGCTCATCCAGCGGCTCCTCTGAGATCTGAAGCATGTAGGAGATTGTTGAGCAGTGAGACGGAGAGAGTTCCTCCTCTGAGTGTTTGTCTGATTTCACAAACTCCTGAATCTCTCTGGACAGAGTCTGATCTTCCACTTCCAGCAGACAGAGGAACAGATTGATGGATTGATCCGCTGAGAGATAAGATGATTTTTTGATCGTGTCTTTAATGTACTGTGTGATTCTCCTGATGCTCTCTGAGCTGTTCTCTGTGTGTGTCAGTAGATCCTGTAAGAGTCTCTGATTGGACTCCAGTGAGACGCCCAGCAGGAACCGCAGGAACAGATCCAGCCGTCCATTCCCACTCCTGAGGGCTTCATCTACTGCTGATCTTAGTAGATCATACAGAGAGACTTCATCAGATCCATTTTCAGAGTCAGAATCACTTTCAGATCCATTTTCAGAATCAGAATCATATTCAAGTTTCTGCTTATATTCTGTATCCAGAAGCTGCAGTGGTTTCTTGTTCTTCATTAAATAGCAGTAAAACACATAGAAAGCAGCGAGAAACTCCTGGACGCTCAGATGAATGAAGCTGTAGACTTTCCTCTGATGAATCACAGATTCCTCCTTAAAGATCTCAGTGCAAATCCCAGAATGCACTGAGGCGTCAGTGACGTCTATGCCGCTCTCAATCAGGTCCTCCTGATAGAACATCACATTGCCCTTCATCAGCTGATGGAAAGCCACTTCAGCAAGTTTCACAATCACTTCTCTGTTGGACTGCAGGAGTTTCTCTGGATCTCTCTCTTCATACTTCTGGTTCCTCATGTGGATCTGAATCAGCAGGAAGTGGATGTACATTTCAGTCAGAGTTTGAGGGATTTCTGCACTCAGATCTTCTTCCAGGAGCTTCTGGAGCACAGTGGAGGAGATCCAGCAGAAGACGGGTATGTGGCACATGATGTGGAGGCTTCTTGCTCTTCTGATGTGAGAGATGATTCTGCTGGCTTGATGCTCGTCACTGATTCTCTTCCTGAAATATTCCTCCTTCTGAGGATCACTGAATCCCTGAATCTCTGTCAGACGGTGGATGTATTTGGAGGGGATCTGATTGGCTGCTGCTGGTCTGGAGGTGATCCAGATGAGAGCCGAGGGAAGCAGATCTCCTTTCATGAGCTTTGACATCAACACACCCACTGATGAAGTCTCAGTCACATCAGAAACTTCCTGAGCGTCTGGAAACATCAGTGTGATTCTGCTTTCATCCAGACCATCAAATATGAACACAACTTTACACTCCTCATACATCTTTGAGTCCAGATCTTGAAGTTCAGGATGAAAGTCCAGCAGAAGTCTGTGAAGACTGTACTGATGATCTCGGATCAAGTTCAGCTCTCGAAATGGAAGCACAAACATGAAATCTACATCCTGATGGTCTTTCCCCTCGGCCCAGTCCAGAATGAACTTCTGCACAGAGACGGTTTTCCCGATTCCAGCGATGCCTTTAGTAAGAACAGTCTTGATCTGCTGTTTCTCCTGGTGTCCTGGTTCAGGAGAGGCTTTAAAGATGTCATTGCAGTGGATTGGAGTGTCTTGTGAGTGTTGTGTTCTGGCTGATTTCTCCATCTGTAAAACCTCATGTTCTTCATTCACTCCTCCTCTCTCTCCCTCTATGATGTAGAGCTGTGTGTAGATCCTGTTCAGGAGGGTTTCATTCTCTTGGAGATTCAGGCCCTCAAATAATCTCTCATACTTGTTCTTCATGCTGGTTTTGTGTCTGTGTTTGACTCTCTGTAGTTCATCATTCACTGGCTGAGGAGAATCCTGGTCTCCAGTCTGATCATCTCTATAAACTCTGCTGACACAACACAAGTGCACAGATTTAAGAACATGAAAAATGACATGATGGCAAATGAGAAATTACAGATCCAGAGAAAACACAAAGAAATAAATGTTCCTGTCTGCGGTTTCATTTATTTTAAGTAGGGCCGCAATGACTAACTGATCAAATGGATAATAATAGATAATGAAAATAATCAATGATGAATTTGATTATGGATTAGTCGCATCTGCACACTGTGCACAGAAACCATCAGCCAGTCACGTGGTTTATAGTATTGAGTAACACATTTCTAGAAAACACATATAGAAATACTACTTCATAGAACCCGGAAACCATCAGACCGTTTTTACAAGGAGGGACAGAGCAGTGTAGAATAAAGGTAAAATATATGAAAAATAATGAACACGTTACAGTGCACCCCACAAACACAATCAAGCCTTCGAAAAAACGTGTTTTACCCCTTTAACAGAAGACTGACAGTGCACACGCTCCTGCCTGATAAATAGCCTATATTAGTTGAAATATATATATTTTTTATTTCATTGTCAAGACATATACATCTTCTAGAATAGAGCCGTGTAAATATTGCATAAGGCCATCCTCAACCTTACAGTCGGCTCCTTGTATGACACTCCATCTGACACGACTTCTGTTCAGCAATCAGCGGTTGTTGTTATGCACTGGGCTAACGTTTGCAGGTTATAATTTGCGGGTAGTTAACGTTACAGTTACTGCGCTGTAACTTTGGCTATGTTCACTGCATATTCCACAAATGAACCTGCCATAGCGGACATCCAATACTAACATTACTTTATCACACCAAGTACTCTCAGTCACTAATGGCCCGTTCAGACAGCACGTGGAGTGCGCTGCGCTGCGAAACCCGTTTATTTCAATGGCTTGCGCTGCCGAGGACGTTTTGTTGCTGAGTCGACCAAAGCGGAGCGCAGCATTGGCGAGCTCGATTGCACGCCGCGGTCAAACTTAAAAATAGTTCAACTTTTGGCGCTGACCTCTGTGACGATTACCGGCGCGGCCAATAGAAACGGGGCATCCAAACAAGCGCGGAAATCAAAACCAAAACTCCGCCCACTTCTGCTCTCTCTTTTGATCACTCTGTATCTGAAGCTACAGTTTATTTCTCCATTTAATAAACAAACTATTCAGTCAGATAGGTATTTGTTGTGAAAGAAATGCAGTTACAATTTCAAGCATTTTATCCAAAATGTAAGCACTTTTCAAACCTTGAAAACACAACATCAAAATTCAAGCATTTTCAAGGATTTCATACACCCGTACGAACCCTGGTGAATTCAGTGTGTTTTTGACTTCCATAAAACAGTTAATTCACCACTACAGGTTTACACTCACCTGGGGTCAGAGGTCACTGCTTCATCACTGGGGTCAGAGGTCACTGCTTTATCACTGGGGTCAGAGGTCACTGCTTCATCACTGAGTTTAGGAGGCTTCTCCATGGATGCGTCACTCTTCACAGACACACAGCTGGGATCTGGAGATGAAGATCTCTCTCTGCTCTCTCTGTTCTCCATAATGAGAAACTGACTTCAGATCTGCACATGGAAACACTGAGAACAAATCACACAGAACATTTAGATTATTCCAGTACAGTATCAAACCCCAGTCCTACACACACTATGAGATTGTGGAGATGTGTGTGTGTTCAGACTGTGTAGTTGCAGCAGTTTGAGGAGGATCCTTGTAAAGAGACTCACTGACAGCTTCTGTGTGTCAGAGCTTATATCACACTAACTGATCCTCACACTGATGAAGAACTCTCTGAACGCTTACACATGGAGCCGTTTACACTTTATAATCATTAATAGTTGTTCTCCCTCCACAATAATGAGTCTCAATGTATTCAAGCGATGCAGTTTAACAATCAGATACAAAAAACAACTATGAATCGCATCAACCCAATTTTGACTGTCATCATGTTTCCAACACTCACAAGTTAAAATGACTCAAAAAGGAGGTAATACAAAAGGACCTGACTAAATGGACAAACCTAGTTTTAGATTTTAATTCCAGGATTAAGATTAGATTAGATTAATCTGTTACCCCGATTGTTATACTTATTTATATCTCTACCAGTTGTAATACCAGATTCTCAGTTTGCTAAATGGGATAAGCAAGTGAGTAGATTTGTATGGAAAGGGGCAAAACCAAGGATTAGATTTAAAACGCTTCAGTTGGAGAAATTGAAAGGGGGGTTCTCCCTTCCGAATCTCAAAGAATAGTTTACAGCTGCCCAATTGAGGTATATTATCTATTGGTGCTCACCTAAGTATTATTCCAAATTTGTATTTGTATTTATTTATTTATTTATTTGAACATGTAAATAAGAACAAATTAAAATCAATCAAAAAAACTGATAATAGAAAAACAAAACAAATGAACAACAAAGTAAAGAACTCCATACTTTCAAAAACTTAAAGACTTCTATTTACATGCACAAAAGGAGGTAGGAAGAAGTAAAACTTCTATACTCCTACCCCTATATCATTACTACCATATTTAACGAGATAACTACAAAATAATAAATCTGCGGAGATAATAAATCTATAATCAATGAGAAAATATATTCAAAAAGTTCTAATCACATACTAATAGTAGTACACAAACACGACAATATTTATACATACTACCATAATATTCAATATAGGCCTAGCACAGTTTATTATTAGGACTGAGTTTCTCTATACCTCTGGAATATAGTTTCTTTGAACATCTTTTTAAAATGGAATAAGTTTGGACATTGCTTTAATTAATTTTTTAGTTTGTTCCATAATTTAACACCACTAACAGATAAACAAAAACGTTTCCTAGTAGTTCGAAAAGTGGGAGTTTTAAAATTCGACTTTCCCCTTAAATTATAGCCTCCTTCTCTTTCAAAAAACCTTTTCTGTATATTGCCAGGCAATAAATTATTTCTAGCCTTGAACATAATGACCGCTGTTTGAAATTCAACTAAATCAAATAATTTTAATACTTTTGACTGTAAAAATAATGAGTTGGTGTGATCCAAATATCCAGTGTTATGAATTATTCTCATTGCTCTTTTTTGAAGTATAAATAACGATTGCAATGAATGTTGATATGTGTTGCCCCAAACCTCTACACAGTAATTTAAATACGGTAACACCAGTGAACAATACAAAATGTGGAGTGATCTGTAATCCAGAATGTACTTAACTTTAGCCAGTACTGAAATACTTCTTGACAATTTTGTTTGAATATGTTTTATGTGAGATTTCCACTTTCCAGCAAATCTTGTCGTCTATAATCACTCCAAGAAATTTCATTTCATATACTCTTTCTATGTTAACACCATCGATCTGTAACTGAACTTGATTACTAAATTTACAATTGCCAAATGTCATGAATTTAGTTTTACTCAAATTTAATGATAATTTATTTGTATCAAACCACAGTTTAATTTTTCTGAATTCTGCAGCGATTAAGTCCAGGAGTTGCTGTAAATTCTGACCAGAACTAAGGATGTTTGTATCATCAGCAAATAATACAAATTTGAGTAATTTAGATATTTTACATATATCGTTAATGTAGAGAATGAATAATTTAGGTCCCAAAACTGACCCCTGGGGGACCCCACACGCAATGTCCAAACAATCAGATGTGTATTCACCCATTTTCACCAATTGTTTCCTGTCTTTTAAATAACTGCTTAACCAATTCAACACTATCCCCCTGATCCCAAGTCGTTCCAATTTACTGATTAGTATTTCATGATTAATTGTATCAAACGCTTTTTTCAAATCAATGAATACCCCAACTCCAAATTTTTTTTGGTCAATGGTATTTGTAATTTCTTCAATGAGTTCAGTTAAAGCTAGAGATGTTGACCTATTTTTTCTGAATCCATACTGGCTGTCAGTAAGCAGTTTGTGTTTATCTATAAAATTATCCAATCTGTCATTGAAAAGTTTTTCTAAAATTTTCGAAAAGTGTGGCAGTAAAGAGACAGGCCTGTAATTTGTGAAGTGGTGTTTATCTCCAGTTTTGTACAGAGGTAAGACTTTTGCTATTTTCATTTTTGTTGGAAATTGACCAGTCTGGAATGACAAATTAAAAATGTGAGTTAACGGTTTGGCGATCCCCTCAATTACATGTTTTACTATCTTCATATCTATTTCGTTACAATCAGTGGATACTTTAGTTTTGCATTTTTTAACAGTGTCTATGATTTATTTTTCTTCTACTGCTTTTATTTAAAAATATTTATTAAAGTTATTGACCACCTCCTCCATATTATTGATCTTTTTTTCATTATCAATGAAATACTGGGGATAATTAGACTGCTTCGTGCCTCTTCTTATAATACTGTTCAGTATATTCCATATACCCTTCATATTATTTTTATTATTATCTAATAGCTTACTATAGTATTCTTTCTTACAAGTTCTCATAATCATAATTAACTTATTTTTATATTTCTTATATTTATTTTCAGCTTCTATAGTTCGGTGTTTAATAAATTCTCTATACAGTGTATTTTTCTTTTTACAGGCATTTTGTAATCCTTTTGAAATCCACGGTCTATCACTATATTTCTGTTTTCTACCATATTTTTTTATCGGACAATTCTTATCATATAATGATTGAAATATTCTTAGGAATTCACCATATACTTTATCCATCTCTTTTTCCTTATATATTAATTCCCAGTCTTGTGAAAACAGATCATCTTTAAATGCAACCATAGACTCGTCTGTTCTGACCCTTCTAAATATAGGTTTATTGTCTTTTTTAGATGTGTAATTGCTATTGTAAACTGTAAAAACTGGTAAGTGGTCACTGATGTCATTTATTAATAGTCCACTCACTGTATTATCTATGTCATTTGTAAAAATATTATCAATCAAAGTTGCACAATGGGTAGTAATCCTACTGGGTCTGGTAATTTGGGGGGAAAAGCCCAGACTATACACTGTATTGATAAAATCATCTGTCTTATTGTGCTTGTTTGGATTTAGCAAATCAATGTTGAAATCCCCACAGATGAACATGACTTTCTGATTTGTTTTTGTAAATTTTTCCTCCATCCAATCCTTAAAAAAATCAATATTAGAACCAGGTGATCTATAAATGCAACTTACAATAACATTTTTCTTTTTTTCCCTACATACTTCTATTGTAACACATTCAAGCAAGTCATCCACCACTGTAGACATTTTTTCCACCACCTTGTGATTAAGTTTCTTGTCTACATACAAAGCCACGCCACCCCCATTCTTATTTACTCTGTTAATACAAGACATTACATAACCTTCAATTTCAAAGTCTGAGCCCTTTTCACTGTTTATCCACGTTTCCAAGATAGCAATTATATTGAAAGACTGTTTAAACTGGTTAAGATAATATTTAATGTTGTGAAAGTTAGCATATAGGCTTCTGCTATTAAAGTGGATTATTGATAGTTGGTTTTCAGTATTAACTGAACTATTAAACTGATCATTAGTGTAATAAAAACAGTTGTTATTGGTGCTGTTTACAGGATCAATATCATTTTCCACGTCCTGTGAGTGATGTTCAGTGTATTGAAAGATGTTCAACTCTTGATTATCATAATCCACAATCCTCTGTAGTAGTTGATTAACTCCGGTGCGTGTGTGAGTTGTGAAAGATGCCATAATACAGTCAGTGAATCACCATACCTGGTTGGAGATAAAATAGTTCTCGTCTATTTTGGTGTACTGGACCGGGAAACAAATTTAAGTTAACTATATCCCTTCGTCTCTACCTCAATCAAGCCCGGGTGAGAAAACTAGTATACAGTTGAAAGA
This sequence comes from Rhinichthys osculus, assembly GCA_029959095.1. NCBI lineage: Eukaryota > Metazoa > Chordata > Actinopteri > Cypriniformes > Leuciscidae > Rhinichthys > Rhinichthys osculus. The sequence goes on from JARWKJ010000252.1 coordinate 10,034, forward strand.
GGGGAGTCCCATAGTCGAAACAACCATTAAGCTCTGGTGGGACACGGTGAAAAAATACAAATTCGAAGGTGATTGTAAATTCTTGATTTGGCCTTCTTTCTCTCCTGATTTTAGAAGTGGTCAATTGGACAGCACATTTAGAAAGTGGGTTGGAAAGGGAGTCACGGCACTGTGTATGCTAACCAAAGGTTTGGTGTTTAAATCATTTGAGGAAGTTAAGAGGGAATTTGGCCTGAACAACTCTGACTTGTTTAGGTACATCCAATTACGGCACTTTTATGATTTAGAGATAAGGTCTCACCTATCACAGGAGGGCTGTGAACTGGTAGAATTGGTGTCGGGAGCATGCCAAAATTACCCTCAAAAATTGTTTGTAGACTGTATAAATGCCTGCAAAACTGTAACGGTACTAATTCACTGTATATAAAACAAAAGTGGGAATCTGAACTACAAATCCAGGTGTCAGAGGATGATTGGCATTCTATTTGTTTATTTCAACACACTTCCACCAGCTCAAGACAGTGGAGAGAATTTGGCTGGAAAAACATAATTAGATATTTCATTACACCTCATATCAAAAGTAAGCAACTCAAGACCCCCCAGCATTGCTGGAGACTCTGTGGCAGTACGAATGCCAATCATTCTCATGTATTTTGGTCTTGTCCCAAAGTCAGACCCTTCTGGGAAATTATAGCGACTGAAATAAGGGTTGTCTTGGGTTATGCGTTTCCAACTGACTTCCAATCTATGTACCTTGGTTTACTTTCCTATTCAGTTATACGAACAGAGGATATGTATCTCTACAAAGTTTTATTGATGGCCAGCAAAAAAACTATTACAAGGAACTGGCTGAAGAGTCTCACATTAACATTGTCACAATGGAATGAGATAATGGAAGAAATCTTTACAATGGAAAAAATCACTCACTTTATTAGGCTGAAATCAGCTCTTTTTGAAAAGAGATGGAAGAAATGGATATTCTATAAGACCCAAGTGTAAAAGGGAATCTTTGTAACATAACACCCTGCTGTTCTGTTTTGTTCTGTTATGTTTGTTATTATTTGAATTTGAACAAATAAAGAGTTAAAAATTTTTTACAAAAATAAAAGACTCAAAAAGGGTCATTAAGGTTCAATGAAATTTATTATCATTGTATTATTTTGCATCACATTAAAGGTCGATTATTATCAGATATGACTTGTATTATTTGTCTTGTTATATTATATATATTTATCCTCTAAATAGCCTAACACAAACCAGTTACATTGATAGGCGTTTTAATAGCCATCAAAAATACATGTGTTTGTCATAATCTTCTCTCTAAAGCTGATCGTCTGTGAGTCTGGCCAACAGAAACCCGGAAGTGTGGAGTATTTACTTTAAATGTTTACATTTCTACCTCTGTATATTTCAGATTGTAAAGAATCCATTAATTAATCTCAGCTAAAAGCAGAATCCATAGAGCTCGATATTATTATAATCCTGAAGATGAACTAGTTCACTTTTACATGGGTCACAACACTACAAAATGAGTAGGCCTATTAACATATGCTAATACTTGAAGATCGAGTTTAATATGATAGCGACGCAAAAACATTGCACAATAATATGAAGTGATATGAGAAGCAGAGAAATTAACTTACCGTGGTGTGATATTTATGTCTGTTTCAAGATTTCTGAAGGTGAATTTATATTTCCTAATGATCTTCTTTACTTTCGGTTTCTGCACAAACGTGTTTCCTCCGAATGCGCATGCGCAGAGTCCTCAGCTCAACAACAAATAAACCCCGCCCATCATCTCTCTTCTTCTTCATTTAGTTTTCTGGCGGGTTTAATTCTGTGGCGAAGGATGTTTAGCGCCTCCTACTGTACACTGAGTGTATGACATCATCACTTCCTCAATCTCTCTAAGCCTTGCTTTCGCTTTTATCTCTTATTAGAAATTATAGGAATAATTATTATTGTCTTGGGGTCGTCCGTGATGAAACATCAGCATTGAGTTAATATAATATAATAATAACTATAATAGCGGCGTTAGACTTCTCTCAGCTGAAGAATCATGCAGAGTTTTGTTCATCTTGCTCCGATCTTCAGCTTTACATCTGTAAATATCATCAAGCTGGTTTATCATTTATGAAGCAACAGTTTGATCATCTGAGAGATCATCTGAGTAAGTTTTACTCACTTACTTTCTCATCAATTTACCAATATCACATTATACTAACTCACAATTATTACTAAAAGAGCGTTCATTACAGCTTTCTTACAATAATGCTTAACGAATATTTAATTTGAAGCTTAATGTTATTCTGAGAAATAAGATTATTTAAGTTGCATTCTGCTGGTTTAATAAGTGCTTACAGAGAGCTTAGTTTATATATAGATAGCCTTACAGTCAGTTAGTGGAGTTGAAGAATATCAACTAAATATTGTGAAGATCAATAGATTGAGAGATCAGCTATAAGTCTACATGAGAGAAATGAGAAGCTCTTGTTTCTCCAGGTAAAAGCTTTAGTATCAGTGGATTTGCTCCTCCAGACATCAGTCACATCAAGTCTCTCCAGGAAAGCTTTATATTCTGAATGAAGTGATGAGAGTCTCCTGTCAATCATTTATCAAGAGCTGTCAATCACAACACTGAAATCCCCACCTATAACAAGTAGAGTTTGTGAATTCAGTCAGTCAGTAAAGTCTTCTGCTTTCTAGAAACTCAAGAGAAGAGGCGTTCTCAGACCTTCAGTTAAACACAGAAATATTGGCCGTAATATTAGAAGTCAAGTTTAGATGGATAACATTACACAGAAATGTCCATATGAATCCCAGTGTGAATGTGACGGATTCTCTTTAAGTGTGTTTCTTCATCACTGCACTTCTCTGCTTTGCTCTTCTTGATCTTCAAGTCTTTTCCCTCTGAACACACACACACGTATGTGATTAATCCGGAACGACATCGGGTCATTCTGTCACACTATTAGTTCAGTGGATTCAGTGTTTGAGAAGCTCAGTTTCTGCTGATGTGGCGTTAGTGATGATTCTTATGAGTCTGAAATATGCTCTTCTAATGGATTCAGCTTTATCCAGAAATCACATCATGTGACATACAATGTTGTGAATTTCCCCTACGATTCTGTCATTAATGTTCATCAGAGATTTCCATCTTCTTGTGTTGTCTTGTTCCTGCAGAGAATTAAAGCTGGAAGAATCATTTGAAAAGTGTTTTACATTAATGGTTTTGTTCATAGTCAATGATACGACCCTGTATAGTGTGTTAGACAGTCCAGTGTGCGCTCATATAGAAGATATAAATCTCAGTAATCGCACATAACCAGAGCTTTACTCTTATTATTATAGTCTCATTACTATCACACATGTTTATAAGGTCATGAAAGGCAGTTGTCTGAAGTAAAAGCCCAGAGTTTGTGATAAAGTTTCCTCAGAAAAGCTCGTGTCAGATGTAACGCTTCTCATCCGACAGCACTCAAATCACAGACGACACGGAGAACTGCGTTTCATGCGTTGTTTACTGTAACACAACACGGAGAAACATCTCTCCTCTGGCAGTGACAGTGGGCATTTACACATATACATGCATCTAAAAGAGCAAACAGAAATGAGAGATTCACCCGTGTTTGAATCCAAAAGATGGAGTCAGCCGAGCAACGCACATGTTGAGCAAACTGCATCTAAACTTCACAAAGTTACTCGCATACAATCAACATCAGCACACATATTCTCACATAACGTCCACCAACTTTAATCTTAATATTATTGGTGAAATGTTGGGGGTTTTAACCCTGTTACACACACTCTTTGCGAGCGCTGAGTGATTGACGTTTAACGGTTTTGTCTCCATTCACTGAAATAAAGAGCAGCACAGACACCATTAATAACTGAGAGAATGAACAACACTAATGCCTCATAATCCAAGAAAGACTAAATAAGGCCGAGTCTGAAACTACAGTCTCTACTGAGAATCAAAGCTTGTTGAGATTGAAACACACACTCGCTGATCTCTGATGTCTTCCAGATGATTCTGTCTAATCTGAGGAGGATTCGTGACCATCAGAAATATTTCACACATTTCAGTTTGTCATATTGACCCAGAACAGCTTCTGTGTGTCTGTTAATGATAAACACACACACATATGATGTTGATGATAGAGATATTTGAGTGTGAGCTGAGGCACAGAGGCTGGTGTGTGTGTGTGTGTGTGTGTGTGTGTGTGTGTGTGTGTGTGTGTGTGTGTCGCTCCTGTCATATAAAGCTGATCTAATAAAGGATAAACAGCATCATTTCAGAAGAAGATGTTGTAGTGATGAAGGCAGCAGATTGAGCTCTGAAGCTCCTGAAAGACTGGAGTTACACCGTGATCATCTGTGTTTAACAGCGATACTGTGAGTGTGTGTACCGCCGCTGATACTGTGAGTGTGTGTACCGCCGCTGATACTGTGAGTGTGTGTACCGCCGCTGATACTGTGAGTGTGTCTACCGCCGCTGATACTGTGAGTGTGTGTACCGCCGCTGATACTGTGAGTGTGTGTACCGCCGCTGATACTGTGAGTGTGTGTACCGCCGCTGATACTGTGAGTGTGTGTACCGCCGCTGATACTGTGAGTGTGTGTACCGCCGCTGATACTGTGAGTGTGTGTACCGCCGCTGATACTGTGAGTGTGTGTACCGCCGCTGATACTGTGAGTGTGTGTACCGCCGCTGATACTGTGAGTGTGTGTACCGCCGCTGATACTGTGAGTGTGTGTACCGCCGCTGATACTGTGAGTGTGTGTACCGCCGCTGATACTGTGAGTGTGTGTACCGCCGCTGATACTGTGAGTGTGTGTACCGCCGCTGATACTGTGAGTGTGTGTACCGCCGCTGATACTGTGAGTGTGTGTACCGCCGCTGATACTGTGAGTGTGTGTACCGCCGCTGATACTGTGAGTGTGTGTACCGCCGCTTATACTGTGAGTGTGTGTACCGCCGCTTATACTGTGAGTGTGTGTACCGCCGCTGATACTGTGAGTGTGTGTACCGCCGCTGATCTGCACAATTCATTTAGTGTCAGACAGTGTGTGGAGAAATAAAGCACACTATCAGGAGATCGTCTCTGTGTTTCATTCTGCTGATCTCTCGTCACATTCATGATCATTCACACTGTCATCAGTTCTCATCATTCTCCTTACTCCAAACACATGTTCACTTAAACACACTGATGAAGAAACTGGTGTAGAGACAAATGTGTTTACAGTCCAGCGTCACAAAGCGTATGTGTGTAAATCCAGCCAAACAAAGTCATAAAGTAGGAAAAGGATCCGCACACGTGAAATAGGGCGAAGACACACACACACACACGTGGAATAGGGTGAAGACACACACACACACTCAGACACGCACACACGTGGAATAGGGCGAAGACACACACACACACTCAGACACGCACACACGTGGAATAGGGCGAAGACACACACACACACACACACACACACACGTGGAATAGGGCGAACACACACACACACACACACACACACACAATAGGGCGAACACACACACACGTGGAATAGGGCGAAGACACACACACACACACACACACACACGTGGAATAGGGCGAACACACACACACACAATAGGGCGAACACACACACACACACACACACACACACACGTGGAATAGGGCGAAGACACACACACACACACACACGTGGAATAGGGCGAAGACACACACACACACACACACACACACACGTGGAATAGGGCGAACACACACACACACACACACACACACACACACACAATAGGGCGAACACACACACACACACACGTGGAATAGGGCGAAGACACACACACACACACACACACACGTGGAATAGGGCGAACACACACACACACAATAGGGCGAACACACACACACACACACACACACACGTGGAATAGGGCGAAGACACACACACACACACACACGTGGAATAGGGTGAAGACACACACACACACGCACACACGTGGAATAGGGCGAAGACACACACACACACACACACACACACGTGGAATAGGGCGAACACACACACACACACACACACACACACACACACAATAGGGCGAACACACACACACACACACACACGTGGAATAGGGCGAAGACACACACACACACACACACACACACGTGGAATAGGGCGAACACACACACACACACACACAATAGGGCGAACACACACACACACACACACACACACACACGTGGAATAGGGCGAACACACACACACACACACACGTGGAATAGGGCGAACACACACACACACACACACACGTGGAATAGGGCGAACACACACACACACACACACACACATGGAATAGGTCGAACACACACACACACACACACACACGTGGAATAGGGCGAACACACACACACACACACACACGTGGAATAGGGCGAACACACACACACACACACACGTGGAATAGGGCGAAGACACACACACACACACACACACACGTGGAATAGAGCGAACACACACACACACACACACACGTGGAATAGGGCGAACACACACACACACACACACACACGTGGAATAGGGCGAAGACACACACACACACACACACGTGGAATAGGGCGAACACACACACACACACACACACACACACGTGGAATAGGGCGAAGACACACACACACACACACACGTGGAATAGGGCGAACACACACACACACACACACACACACACACACGTGGAATAGGGCGAAGACTCTCCAACTGTGGGTTTATTACGCTTCAATAGAGGACACATAAAACACCTGCTATAAAGAGCAGAACATCTCCTCAGTAACTCTAGTTGTCTAGAGCTAATCTCCAAAACCTGGAATTGAGCTGAAAATAATATAAAAACAGAAAGTAATGTAAAGATCAATGCTGTAATAAGAGCTCATGTCACAGTGGTGTTTCACAGGAAAGTGAAGTCACACAGATCAAGTTAAGTGTTGTGAGTCGTAAGAACGACGCCGTATATCTTCAGACCTGCTGTTTATTCTGAACAGTAACTTCACATGTTTAACACTAACACACTTCTTCCTCTTCTCTCTTCACTCACTTCTTCTCCTTCTCACAACACAGCGCCTCTAGAGGTAGCATTAGGAGTTACACTAGAGGACACAACAGTTCCCCTCTTCGTAACACATTCTTCTTAACTCAACCAGAAGTCAAGGCACCTTTATTTATACAGCGCTTTTTACAATACAGATTGATTCAAAGCAGCTTTACAGAGATAAAAGTGCTGTATTGTTAAATATAAAATGAAATGTAAGGAAACATGTACTCTGAATAAAGTAGTTGTGACAGCCTAGACAACTATTCAGTGACAAGGTACAATTTTACATCACTGTATAAGAGACAAACATGTACCAGTTGTCTTTAAAGGTGATTTATTTTCTTGCAAGAAAAGGCCAGCGGTCATACAGTCCCACAGAGCGGCTGCAGAGTCTCAGTTTACAGGAGCGCATCCTTCCTTCTTTATAGTGACTCCTCTATGCAGGGACGTGCACAGGGGGGTTGCTCAGGTTGCCCGGGGAACTGCCCATATGCCCATCTCGACTCCGGTTGCCCTTCCGAGAAAAATAAAAAAATAAAAAATAAATCGTACAATGGATGCAGAATTTCACGTAGGCCTAGATAAAAAAATAAAACAAATCGCAAAGCCTCATTCACTTCCATTCGGGCACTCAGCTCAACTGTTTACGACCCCGCAAATTACTTAAGGCCCCGCCTCCATCTCGTGTCATAGCGCGTCAATTAATGTGTACAACATCCATGACAAAATGAAGCGAAACTATCCTTCAGGTCACGAAAAGAGGAAGAAGAAAAAACCATGAGAGTGAATTGCGGGAACAACAATCAGGTAAACTTGTGTTCTCTCCTCTCTAAGTTTGATGTCAGCAAAGTTTGATGTTTTTCGGTCTTGCTAACCTAGCTGGGCAGGCAGTGCATCTCTTGCATCACTTTGTGGCTGACAAAACTGAGAGTAAAATACAATTATTTATTACGTTTGTTTTTGATAAACGACAAAGTGCAATGGTGATTGTTTACTGCAGCTCGGAAAACATAACCGCGTCGCGTGTGTTATCGTGCGTTCATATGCGCGTGCACGAAATGAAACTCGCATTTTTCAAGCAGAAATATGTGGAGACCAGACATACTGTACAATACATGCACGTGAATGATGGCACTCCCAATCAAAGTACACATTATAAAACAAGACACTGATTATCTAGTCTCAGTGTAGTTAAAAACTCTAAACAACTGCACTAATTATGCAAGATAGAAAGCAATGTATTGACAATTTGACATTGATTGACTATTGATTTATAGGCTATATTGAATTTAAAATGTTGATTAGCTGGACATACTGCTCAATATGGATGTACATCCCTCAGTAAATAATAACCATAAATCAAGAATTGCTTCAACATGCATAATAATAATAAAAAACTCATACTGATGCCGAAAATACCCAGGCTGTAGACAGGACCAAAGTTAATCCCAAAAGGTTGGTGCCCTTTTTTCAGGTCAGAGCAACTGCCCCTCAAAGTTCCTGTGCACGTCCCTGCCTCGATGTCATCAAGTGACTAAATCAACAACATGACCCTTAACTAACACACTGTTGACCCACTACCCTTGAGTAAAGGCCCTTTGTCTCAGTCACACATCACTCACACATGTTTATTGTCCAGTCATGTTTTCTAAGACTCTATGCTTTAAGGTTATGCAAACATATAGAACATATTACATTTCTTCCACAATTCCCCTCTTTTTATCATTCATTGATAACAAAAAATGATATGTCATTACATCACATTTATATTCTCCATCTCTGATTTTTCATATTGTAAAGACTCTGCTTGGGTCTGATCAATGGGGAATTTGCATGTCATAATTAATAATTAATAACTAATAATTATTCATACAGATTTGGATCAGCCCAGTCTTACATGTTAATAAATCTCCCATTAAGGGAGGCTTTGTCATTTTACCTGCGTGCATACAGGTGTATCCCCACAATTAATCACAAATGAATTGTAACTAATTATACAGACCACGTTTTACAAGACAGGTAAAATTAATTAGCTCAATTAATTTATAGAGTTGTGAAAACAAATTCTGTGGCCACAAGAATTAGCTTTCTTGCTCTATAAAGTTTACACATACCCGTCTGAGGTATTTCTGTAAAGAGCTCGTAACGTTATCGAAGCATATCAGTGACTTGGGTTATGAGCAAAAGGCAATGAGTCAATCAAAAGGATATAATGTATTTAATGAAGCTGAACTACTTAAGCATTTACTACAATGATACATGTATTTACAAACATTAAACACAAACTAAGACGACGCGGGGCGTTTAGACAATTGGTACCCATGTAAACATGAGTTGGAGAGAGAGAGAGAAAGGGAGAAAGTTGGTGAGAGAGAGCGAGGGAGAGAGACAGAGCTGGTACAATTTCACCTCGACATCAACCTTTCTGAAACAACACGAAAACACCATTGTAAGGCTTCTTAGAAGCTGTAACGGGAATGATACTTGCAAAGCATATGAGGTCTGTGTGTGTCGCGGGCTCCTTGCGCGGTCTGGTCGGCCCGCATGTTGAACGAAGGTCCTGTCCTGCTTGCGCGCGTCGTGTGGAGCGCGGCCGCAGTGTTTTTGCACGGCCCGTCCCGGCGCGTGCATGGTTGGCCGCTTGCGCGTGGCGCCTTTGTTCCATGGGGGATCACGTGGCGTTCGTTGGCATTCGGCGCGAGTGTTTGAAAGGCTTAAAGTCTTTGAGGTGACGTTACCCGAGGAAATAGTTCGGCAAAGTCCATTTCCTTTCCTGGGAGACGAACTCGGGAGTAAGTTAAAGAAGAGACGAACTTTAGACGAACAAAAGAAAAGATCCATGGTGGGATCAGATCTCCATGAGGAGATCGCTAGCATCACATGTTTCTCTAAGACGGTCAGACTGCAAGAGAGAGTTGGGCGGGGCCGCGCTCCTACATTTATCACCTCGGAGAAATCCATCCCCTTCCTGTTCACTGGGCCAATCGGGGAATGGATGTTGCACGCGGGAACCCTTGGTTTATTGTCCTTTGTTTGGAAGAACGTGCCCCTCGTGGTAGAGGGTTGTGTTCAAGGAGGGTGTATAGTTTAACAGTTTGAATCTTCAATGGCGGTAAAACCTATTCAAAATACACTTTACTTTATATCTCTTTGCATATTCAGATAGCCCGTTCCATGAGCATTTTAGAGGTGTCAAACACATCAAATGAAAGTCAAAGGAAAAATACAGAGGTATTTAATATGCATAAAGAAGGTATTTCTAATGTCTATTTATGCCGTGGCCAAACAAAGATATTTCACTGTGACATGGGGAAAAACACAAAATATATTCAATGGTTTTTATGTCTTTACCCAACAGAAATGTCCGTCTCTTTGTTCAGAGACATTCTGCGACATTCCAATGGGTTATAAACTTTGTAACAGGAGCTTCACTCGTGTGTTGGGGGAGGGAAGGGCTCGTGTGTGTGTGTGTGTGTGTGTGTTACATTCAGTCTTTTTGGGTCTTTAGCAGGATGCATTTAGTTATTCAGATTCACCCTTTTAGCCCAGTCCTTACATGCGCGAGACGTGATGACGACGTCACTGACGCGGGTTTCCTGTTAGCTTATACACCATACAGCGCATGCGGCTGCGTTGTTCATTTGAAAAATGGCGGGAAAAGGCTTCATGCTGACGAAAGTTAGTGGCAAAAGTCGGTGCGTATCCTCATATTGCGCGGCTGGAAAGACATAATTGACCACATCGGTCAGAGCTGAGTGTGTGTGTGTGTGTGTGTTCGTCAGCTGAAACACTGTCAACAGAAAGCGCTCAGCACTCGCTCAGATCAAGCAGTGAAACTGGAATATCTCATCCAACATTACTGAACAACAGTGTTTCCAACCCATGTGTTCAAGAGAACAAATCATCACTTCCTGGCAAACTGGTGCAGAATATCAGTAATAAAACTGTACGTTTCTGCAGTCGGTCCATTGGTCCGCTGGTTAGTCCAGTTATCCAATCACAGCCTCTGCTGAGGCAAAGTCACATGAGGGTTGAGGGATTTATTCATAAACTCATAAATGTGTTTCCATAGTAGATTATACGCATGTATTCTCATCAGATAAAACGATTATCCGCCTCAATTGAGCGCATTGGGGTTAGCAGTGTGTGTTTATGCAATATCAATATCCCAAACACAGATTAGCAGTGATGACGACTGCACTGCTCTTCTGATGGCCTGTCATTAATGAATATTATCAGTTTCACTATACAACATTAATACATATAAGACTGAGTGCAGTTCAATCATCAAAGGTGTGTTTGTGCTAAACATGTTGAAATCAGCCTTGAACTATCCTTGTGTGTCGAGTTTGTCTTGAGTCTGATGTAGATCTAGAGAAGTGTGGTAATGTTCAGCTCAGTTCAGGGGACTGAAGACATGTGCTGAATGTGTGTTTGTAAGGGGTAATCTGATGTTAATATCTGTGTGTCTCTGCAGCTGCTGCATCCAGAGTTTGGGCACCGGTCTTTCTGCAGCTGCTCCTATTGGCTGTTACCATGACGACCCTGCAGCTGCTGCGCTGATGACATCATCATCATCATCATCATCTCTGTACTGACCGTCTCTCTCTCGCTCTCCGTCTACTGTTTACAAGAGCTTCTGCACTTTCACTTAATCAGATTTACCAGTCATTTACTGCTGACGTTTCAGAGGGAAAGCTTGATAAAGGTGGCTGTGCTCACATCTGATTCACATCAACATCATTAAGATTCGACCCAATGAAATTCTAAATCTCAAATACATTTAGTTAAAATAAATTAAAATCGTTTTGATAGAACTTTTGCGAATGTAAAGTAGAGGGCTGTAAACCTTGCAAAGAGTGATCCATGAACCATCGACACTACAGGTCACTCCAAGAACTGAAACTGTAATACATGTAAAGACTGTGTATGGATAAAAGCAAATGATAGAAGGAAATGTGTGAAAATGATAACCAAGACAAAAATCTTCTATGTTAAAATAAAAAATCTAAATAATTTTGTTCTCTTTTTAAGCATTCAATGAATTATATTTCAAATTCCACATACCCTTTTCTTCACATTGTAGAGTTAAACTAGATTTAATGTGTTGTAGAGTTCAGTAGATGAACAGAGAATATAATGTGCTGTAGAGTTCAGTAGATGAACAGAGAATATAATGTGTTGTAGAGTTCAGTAGATGAACAGAGAATATAATGTGCTGTAGAGTTCAGTAGATGAGCAGAGAATATAATGTGCTGTAGAGTTCAGTAGATGAACAGAGAATATAATGTGCTGTAGAGTTCAGTAGATGAGCAGAGAATATAATGTGCTGTAGAGTTCAGTAGATGAACAGAGAATATAATGTGCTGTAGAGTTCAGTAGATGAACAGAGAATATAATGTGCTGTAGAGTTCAGTAGATGAGCAGAGAATATAATGTGCTGTAGAGTTCAGTAGATGAACAGAGAATATAATGTGCTGTAGAGTTCAGTAGATGAACAGAGAATATAATGTGCTGTAGAGTTCAGTAGATGAACAGAGAATATAATGTGCTGTAGAGTTCAGTAGATGAACAGAGAATATAATGTGCTGTAGAGTTCAGTAGATGAACAGAGAATATAATGTGCTGTAGAGTTCAGTAGATGAACAGAGAATATAATGTGCTGTAGAGTTCAGTAGATGAACAGAGAATATAATGTGCTGTAGAGTTCAGTAGATGAACAGAGAATATAATGTGCTGTAGAGTTCAGTAGATGAACAGAGAATATAATGTGCTGTAGAGTTCAGTAGATGAACAGAGAATATAATGTGCTGTAGAGTTCAGTAGATGAACAGAGAATATAATGTGCTGTAGAGTTCAGTAGATGAACAGAGAATATAATGTGCTGTAGAGTTCAGTAGATGAGCAGAGAATATAATGTGCTGTAGAGTTCAGTAGATGAACAGAGAATATAATGTGTTGTAGAGTTCAGTAGATGAGCAGAGAATATAATGTGCTGTAGAGTTCAGTAGATGAGCAGAGAATATAATGTGTTGTAGAGTTCAGTAGATGAGCAGAGAATATAATGTGCTGTAGAGTTCAGTAGATGAACAGAGAATATAATGTGCTGTAGAGTTCAGTAGATGAGCAGAGAATATAATGTGCTGTAGAGTTCAGTAGATGTACAGAGAATATAATGTGCTGTAGAGTTCAGTAGATGAACAGAGAATATAATGTGCTGTAGAGTTCAGTAGATGAACAGAGAATATAATGTGCTGTAGAGTTCAGTAGATGAGCAGAGAATGTAATGTGCTGTAGAGTTCAGTAGATGAACAGAGAATATAATGTGCTGTAGAGTTCAGTAGATGAGCAGAGAATATAATGTGCTGTAGAGTTCAGTAGATGAACAGAGAATATAATGTGCTGTAGAGTTCAGTAGATGAACAGAGAATATAATGTGCTGTAGAGTTCAGTAGATGAGCAGAGAATATAATGTGCTGTAGAGTTCAGTAGATGAGCAGAGAATATAATGTGCTGTAGAGTTCAGTAGATGAGCAGAGAATATAATGTGCTGTAGAGTTCAGTAGATGAGCAGAGAATATAATGTGCTGTAGAGTTCAGTAGATGAGCAGAGAATATAATGTGCTGTAGAGTTCAGTAGATGAACAGAGAATATAATGTGCTGTAGAGTTCAGTAGATGAACAGAGAATATAATGTGCTGTAGAGTTCAGTAGATGAGCAGAGAATATAATGTGCTGTAGAGTTCAGTAGATGAGCAGAGAATATAATGTGCTGTAGAGTTCAGTAGATGAACAGAGAATATAATGTGCTGTAGAGTTCAGTAGATGAACAGAGAATATAATGTGCTGTAGAGTTCAGTAGATGAACAGAGAATATAATGTGTTGTAGAGTTCAGTAGATGAGCAGAGAATATAATGTGCTGTAGAGTTCAGTAGATGAACAGAGAATATAATGTGCTGTAGAGTTCAGTAGATGAGCAGAGAATATAATGTGCTGTAGAGTTCAGTAGATGAACAGAGAATATAATGTGTTGTAGAGTTCAGTAGATGAGCAGAGAATATAATGTGCTGTAGAGTTCAGTAGATGAACAGAGAATATAATGTGCTGTAGAGTTCAGTAGATGAGCAGAGAATATAATGTGCTGTAGAGTTCAGTAGATGAACAGAGAATATAATGTGTTGTAGAGTTCAGTAGATGAGCAGAGAATATAATGTGCTGTAGAGTTCAGTAGATGAGCAGAGAATATAATGTGCTGTAGAGTTCAGTAGATGAACAGAGAATATAATGTGCTGTAGAGTTCAGTAGATGAGCAGAGAATATAATGTGCTGTAGAGTTCAGTAGATGAGCAGAGAATATAATGTGCTGTAGAGTTCAGTAGATGAACAGAGAATATAATGTGCTGTAGAGTTCAGTAGATGAACAGAGAATATAATGTGCTGTAGAGTTCAGTAGATGAACAGAGAATATAATGTGCTGTAGAGTTCAGTAGATGAGCAGAGAATATAATGTGCTGTAGAGTTCAGTAGATGAACAGAGAATATAATGTGTTGTAGAGTTCAGTAGATGAACAGAGAATATAATGTGCTGTAGAGTTCAGTAGATGAGCAGAGAATATAATGTGCTGTAGAGTTCAGTAGATGATGTGCTGTAGAGTTCAGTAGATGAGCAGAGAATATAATGTGCTGTAGAGTTCAGTAGATGAACAGAGAATATAATGTGTTGTAGAGTTCAGTAGATGAACAGAGAATATAATGTGCTGTAGAGTTCAGTAGATGAACAGAGAATATAATGTGCTGTAGAGTTCAGTAGATGAACAGAGAATATAATGTGCTGTAGAGTTCAGTAGATGAGCAGAGAATATAATGTGCTGTAGAGTTCAGTAGATGAACAGAGAATATAATGTGCTGTAGAGTTCAGTAGATGAACAGAGAATATAATGTGCTGTAGAGTTCAGTAGATGAGCAGAGAATATAATGTGCTGTAGAGTTCAGTGTAGATGAACAGAGAATATAATGTGCTGTAGAGTTCAGTGTAGATGAACAGAGAATATAATGTGCTGTAGAGTTCAGTAGATGAGCAGAGAATATAATGTGTTGTAGAGTTCAGTAGATGAGCAGAGAATATAATGTGTTGTAGAGTTCAGTAGATGAGCAGAGAATATAATGTGCTGTAGAGTTCAGTAGATGAGCAGAGAATATAATGTGTTGTAGAGTTCAGTAGATGAACAGAGAATATAATGTGCTGTAGAGTTCAGTAGATGAACAGAGAATATAATGTGTTGTAGAGTTCAGTAGATGAACAGAGAATATAATGTGCTGTAGAGTTCAGTAGATGAACAGAGAATATAATGTGCTGTAGAGTTTAGTAGATGAGCAGAGAATATAATGTGTTGTAGAGTTCAGTAGATGAACAGAGAATATAATGTGCTGTAGAGTTCAGTAGATGAGCAGAGAATATAATGTGCTGTAGAGTTCAGTAGATGAACAGAGAATATAATGTGCTGTAGAGTTCAGTAGATGAACAGAGAATATAATGTGCTGTAGAGTTCAGTAGATGAACAGAGAATATAATGTGCTGTAGAGTTCAGTAGATGAACAGAGAATATAATGTGCTGTAGAGTTCAGTAGATGAGCAGAGAATATAATGTGCTGTAGAGTTCAGTAGATGAACAGAGAATATAATGTGCTGTAGAGTTCAGTAGATGAACAGAGAATATAATGTGCTGTAGAGTTCAGTAGATGAACAGAGAATATAATGTGCTGTAGAGTTCAGTAGATGAGCAGAGAATATAATGTGTTGTAGAGTTCAGTAGATGAACAGAGAATATAATGTGCTGTAGAGTTCAGTAGATGAGCAGAGAATATAATGTGCTGTAGAGTTCAGTAGATGAACAGAGAATATAATGTGCTGTAGAGTTCAGTAGATGAACAGAGAATATAATGTGCTGTAGAGTTCAGTAGATGAACAGAGAATATAATGTGCTGTAGAGTTCAGTAGATGAGCAGAGAATATAATGTGTTGTAGAGTTCAGTAGATGAGCAGAGAATATAATGTGCTGTAGAGTTCAGTACATAAGCAGAGAATATAATGTGCTGTAGAGTTCAGTAGATGAACAGAGAATATAATGTGCTGTAGAGTTCAGTAGATGAACAGAGAATATAATGTGCTGTAGAGTTCAGTAGATGAACAGAGAATATAATGTGCTGTAGAGTTCAGTAGATGAACAGAGAATATAATGTGCTGTAGAGTTCAGTGTAGATGAACAGAGAATATAATGTGCTGAAGAGTTCAGTAGATGAACAGAGAATATAATGTGTTGTAGAGTTCAGTAGATGAACAGAGAATATAATGTGCTGTAGAGTTCAGTAGATGAACAGAGAATATAATGTGCTGTAGAGTTCAGTAGATGAACAGAGAATATAATGTGCTGTAGAGTTCAGTAGATGAACAGAGAATATAATGTGCTGTAGAGTTCAGTAGATGAACAGAGAATATAATGTGTTGTAGAGTTCAGTAGATGAACAGAGAATATAATGTGCTGTAGAGTTCAGTAGATGAACAGAGAATATAATGTGTTGTAGAGTTCAGTAGATGAACAGAGAATATAATGTGCTGTAGAGTTCAGTAGATGAACAGAGAATATAATGTGTTGTAGAGTTCAGTAGATGAGCAGAGAATATAATGTGCTGTAGAGTTCAGTAGATGAACAGAGAATATAATGTGCTGTAGAGTTCAGTAGATGAACAGAGAATATAATGTGTTGTAGAGTTCAGTAGATGAACAGAGAATATAATGTGCTGTAGAGTTCAGTAGATGAACAGAGAATATAATGTGCTGTAGAGTTCAGTAGATGAACAGAGAATATAATGTGCTGTAGAGTTCAGTAGATGAACAGAGAATATAATGTGCTGTAGAGTTCAGTAGATGAGCAGAGAATATAATGTGTTGTAGAGTTCAGTAGATGAGCAGAGAATATAATGTGCTGTAGAGTTCAGTAGATGAACAGAGAATATAATGTGCTGTAGAGTTCAGTAGATGAACAGAGAATATAATGTGTTGTAGAGTTCAGTAGATGAGCAGAGAATATAATGTGCTGTAGAGTTCAGTAGATGAGCAGAGAATATAATGTGCTGTAGAGTTCAGTAGATGAGCAGAGAATATAATGTGCTGTAGAGTTCAGTAGATGAGCAGAGAATATAATGTGCTGTAGAGTTCAG
>JARWKJ010000253.1:0-22500 GCA_029959095.1 Rhinichthys osculus
CGACACGATCCCAGAATACTCACGATTCAGTCGGACCTTCGAGGAACGTCACTGGGATTGTTTGTGTGTGTGTGTTAATCAGTGTGAGTTCACAGCAGGAGACTCGGGGCGAGGTGAGTGATATACCCCCGCTGTGGTCCACCTGTGATTGGCACTGGAGCACAATCAAACTCCCGCTGCTTCTGGGACTTACACTGATTAAACTGAACCTCTGTCTGGCTTCACGCAAGCATGAACATGACAGTACACCTACTGTACCTACAAACAACTCACCAATGAGAAGACCTGTGGGACTTGTGCAGATGCTTTTATCCAGTATGGGTTGTATATTAGTTATAAGTATACATGCATTCCCTGTCAGCGTGATGCTCTTGGATGGATGGCCCTTACTTTCTGACAGAACCGTTCTTTCTTCCAGTGCTGAACAATTCAAATCAGTGTGAGTCTCAGACTCTGGATTACTCACCAACCCTCCTTTGGTCTTCTTATGAGTCACTTGTTGAAGACAAAATAACTCTTGAGGATGGGACTGGTTGTAAATCATACCTCACCAACACTAAAACAGGCTTAAATGACCATCATTGCCTCCACATGTCAAACAGCATCTCCCAAACTCCATAATATATGTAACACACACCACAAGTTCTCAGTCCTAAAATTATTAAAAAAAGAAAGGTTTTTTCATTTCAGAAAGCTTATTTAATTTCATTTTGATAATATTTTTTCTATTTTTTTATGCATTTTTTTTGGGAGATCTTTTGGTATTTTTTTTATTTAATTTACCTTTAAATGACTACATTTGATCAATAAATAATAAATAAATAATAATTTAACCCTTGTGCCTCCTAAGGGACATCTTTGGTCTTTTCAGTTTTTTTGATCACTTTGCCTAAAAAAAAAAAAAAAAGTAAGAACATGAACATGACCGTAAATCCTGAAAGTCACATTCGTAAAAAAAAAAAAAAAAAAAAGAAGAAAAAAAGTGCACCTTGTTAATCAAAACCTTAAATTCATGATATTAACATCAACAATAATAACATCGTTACTAACAGAAAAAAAAAAAACATTCCTGATATCAACGGTGGAATTTCTAGTGCTAGATTGTTTTGGCTGTCACAATACTAACATTTCAGTAGCAATACAAGAGACATGTTTCTATTCTCAAACCTGCAGCAAAAACTAACTTGCTAAACTCTTAACTCTCTGAGCTTCTGCAACACCAGTGGCACATAGCCTTACTTACAGAAATAAAGCATATTTTCAAACCCCACACAACTCTAGTGTATGATACTGGACTTATTCTGAGATTTAACCACATTTAATACTTATGATGACTGTTTTTTAAACACAGTTATAGTTTATTGTATTGTTATAATTTTCACTTGTGTCATTTGTTATGTGTTCTCCAACAGCCCAAGTTTATATAGATTCAGGCCTATAGAAGGGTGCATACAGCATATTGAACTGTTCATAATGAGAGTAAATTCCACGTGATCAAGGGCTTCCCATTTAAACCACTAGGCTTTCTGGCACGACTAATGTGCTGCAAATGTGACTCGGATCTGAAGAGCTCAGGTAACACAATGAAGATCTCCAGCCGGAGTTTGTTTCACATCCATTTCATATGGTCTGTAATGTATGCACACTTCATAGCTAGCATCTTAACAAACTCCACTAGGAGGCGCTGAAGAACAGATCCTTATTATGAAGAACACTGAAGAAATCACAGTTGTGTTTGTGTTCCTCCACTAGGAGGAGCTATAAATAAACCTAATGAACTGAATAGGCCTTGTGTTGATGCAGTTGTAAAATGCTTGTAATATTTAGGTAGTATTCAGTACATGTTAACGGTTAATGCTGTCCTGAAAGCATTAGATGACGTCTCTGTTGAAGTAAATGCACACACACTTGGTTCAGTCTATCAGAGAAGCTGATTTGAAGGCACAGATCAACACAGTCAGTGAAGACGCCGATAACGCTGAGATCCGATGGGTTCTGTTCATGACCGTAATGAAACACCCCAGCAAGCAATTAAACGTTTAAAAGATGTCTAGTAGTCGTCCAAACACAGCCCAGACGTCTAGGCTAAAACAAGGCAAAATTTGGGCGGTCAGTGAAAATTTAATAGACGTCTAAACCATCGCCCAAGAATAGACTAGCCATCACTTAAATAAATAAATGAAATGAGTGAATGAATGAAACACAACACCTTGTAATCACTGTTTACTTTGCTTACATGATGGAATATCATACATCCCACAAGTTATTTTGGCAAAAACGACATGTAATCAAATTCAAGGTTATTTTGGCCATAGCTGGACTATATCGGGTCTATAGTTAACCGAGACGGTGAAATGATGAATATTGCTTGCTGGGACAGAGCCTTTCTTTGAAATGTCCAGATGCACAATCAAACTAAATCAGCAAACTACTGATACGAAGCAGTGATATAATTTAAAAGACAATGATTATTCAGTGATATTGGTTTAACTGCACTGACATGAAAACAAAAGTTGATCTGTATAATGACACTATTGTGTTTTTAGAGCAGCTTTATTACAGCAGAATATGAATTTGTCTCATATGTGATAAAGTTTACTTCATTGATTCTGTTTTTTTCTTGTTTATGAACTAATCTGAACTGAAGTGCCACAGAAATAAAGCAGACTTGACTTGATCAAAGGAATCCCCTTGGCTTTGGTCAGTACCGGACTTGAAACGCATACACTTTGGTAAGTCTTGACCGCGTCAGACAAAGATGACAGTGTATTTCCCCGTCAGCTCTGATTCATAGAGGAGCAGAAGCAGGAAGAAAATAATCAGATAAATAAGAGTCAGTGACAGCAGATCTATCTGTCCGCCTCCACTCGCCTGCTAATATCGCCTCACTCGATCTGTCTACGCCCCGCTTGACTCCTGAGTCCCGAACGCAGTGCTCTAAACACCGGCCGAGAGCGACTGCTGTGACAGCAGTGTGTTAGCAGGACAGATGAGCCTCACACACACACACACACACACTGGCAGTGTGTTAGCAGGACAGATGAGCCTCACACACACACACACACACTGGGTTTTCTTCTCCGTAAACCAGCCTGATGGCCTAAAGGTAATAGCAACTGTCAGATAAACGCCAACACACCAGTTCATCACTACAGTTTCTTTGGCGTTGGTGGATTTGTTAGTTTTCTGCTTGACTGTTTTACAGGCGCTTTACAACGCCAATTTACAACGCCAATTTCACCACAGTCATTAAATCTCAGGGTCATTTCTCTTCTACAAACAGGGCAGTCGCAAATATGACATGTGTAATGGCAGCATAAATAAGACACCAGTTCCCCCAACGCTTCGCTCGCCGTGTGTGTGTGTGTGAGTCTGTGTGTGAGCCTGCAGGGCTGAGTAAGTGTGTGTGTGTGTGTGTGTGTGTGTGTGTGTGTGTGTGTGTGTGTGTGTGTGTGTGTGTGTGAGCTCTGCAGGGTCGGTGCAAACACAACTACTGCAATCATTCTTTGAAGACCTTCTACAATTATTTGCTTCATTTGCAATTTTATGTTTTGTTATTTAACTATTAAATGTAGTAGTTTGCAACACATTTGTGTTTAGAGATATGTATGATATTAAGAACATTACTTGTCTTATCTCCAGTTATGAATGCTATTGGAAATATGCACATTAGTAGGCATGAGCGGGACACAAACTAACGCGGGGCTAGTTGTCACACACTTGTTTTAAATACTTCCACAAATGCCAGCATGACGAAACTTACCGTATTTACCATATCAACACTATATAGAGGAAAATGAAAAAGATAACATTTTAATCTGTCATATGTTCATGTTACAATGAGCACCACCTATGGGGCATGTTGTCACAGTTCACTTCCATTCTTCCAGGGTTAATAAATAAAAAGTGTACACCATATTAATGAAACAAAACCACATAATTGTGCTAGACGTGTGAAATGAATGTGGGGAAAAATAAATACTCTGACCCCTAAGTAGATTTACACACACTGAGAAAGTGAAGCGCTGTGCCCGCTCTCCTCTATTAGTGGGCTCCTGGTGTCCTTCACTGCAGGATCGGCAGCGTCCGCATCTATAAAGAGCCTCTGACTTGATTAAAG
The DNA here is from genome assembly GCA_029959095.1 of Rhinichthys osculus. Taxonomy (NCBI): domain Eukaryota; kingdom Metazoa; phylum Chordata; class Actinopteri; order Cypriniformes; family Leuciscidae; genus Rhinichthys; species Rhinichthys osculus. The sequence goes on from JARWKJ010000253.1 coordinate 4,121, forward strand.
TCGATATGAAGGACGTTTATGGAGACCGGAGATGTTGTGACTGCAGGTGGTGAGCAGATGCTCTTCTCTTTCCCGCTGACCAGTACAACACAATCGTTGAGCTTCATTTCCTCGATCACGCAGTCACAGTCATGTCCATCCAGCCAATGAACACGTTACATGTGCACCGATACTGTGATCATTTACAATAATCAAAGCACTATATTTACATGACCAGAGCAAACCTCTTCACTCCTGTTTACACACAATTTTCATTATGTGGTTATTTTTACTGCCATTTTTTACGTCCCTAATGCCCGGGATATATGATGATAGAGTAAGATTTGTTACTGGCCACTGTTTTAATCTACTTGTGTCAAATGCAAAACAGATTTCTATGGATGCACTGGATTTTCTGCTCACGATCCTTACATGAAAACATCATTTGTGTTGGTCACGAGCACATGCACATGTGTGTACATGCCTGTTTATTGATTAAAATCTGCATATTTTACTATGATTATGGTTACTACGATTATGAGCTTAATCGCATCAATTTGATCTAAGTTTTGCGTTTATATTATAACAGTCCCAGCTTCTTGGCACTGGTCAAGCTACATTTCAAAAGGGGGTCACCTTGTTTGCAATGCTCAATTGGTCTCAGTTGAAAAAGATATCAAATAAACTCTTATACAAATGAGTGGAGGGTTTCTTTCTTCATATATTCAAAGCTATACTCATTCATTATCCAAAAACCCAATATATCACAGCACATACACCTGTATACAGAGACAGAATCCATCATGAGCCAGTCTATACATGTGGGTGTATCGAAATGTCCAACACCGTCCTCCGCGGCTCACGAACCCCAACGGTTCAGAAAATGAAAGAAACCAGTCTCATCGGTAGTTCGACCATACGTGCAAAGGTGGATATGATGAATTAGAAGGTTGTCCAACGCTTAGTTGTTTGGAGAGTCGTAAGGTTTCCAGCAAACGCATCAGAAAAGTGCTTCAGCACAGCAGTATAAGCAGGGGTCTGGGCTAAACCTTATCCACAGCTGATGAGCAATACACTTAGACTTAGACTTATTAATCCTTTTAAAAGAGAGTAGCAGAGAAAAGGAGAAAATACAATACAACAGTACAATAATAATAATAACATTAATAAAAATATCAACAACCATACATTATTTTAAAAATTGTCAATGTTAAGTCCACTGTTATAGTGATATTTGCATCCCAAACAAACAGTTTCTCAAACAGGATTGGGAAACAGTGGCTAGGAAACAAATAATACCCACAATTGGACAAAAATAAACCCTATGACAGGCGGTGACTGTTACAATATGAGATAAAGTTTAATCACAATATTGCCTGAATCTCAGTAAAATCGCATTGGCCAATGAGAAGAAAGTACATCAAAGTGTGTAATATAATGTAAAATAATAAAATGACACACAGATACACACACACTTCAATATACACATAAATTGAGTATATTTACCATAGAATCTTCTTTGGTCTTATTATCTACCATATACAGGTGTTTTCTGTCGGTTCATCAGCCGCTGTAGGGAAATAACTGAGAATATCAAAGTGCAGTCAACAGTAAAACTGTGTTTATGATTTTACCACAATACATTAAAAGAATATGGTGAGAAAAACAAGTTTACAATATCAAGCAGCATGACGAGTTTGTACAGCTAAAAATAACTGGAAGCGCTTCACTCTGTCAGCCAGACACGTTCAACTTACGAATGGCGGTAAAACGGTAATGATAAAGAGTGTTGGATGTTTGTGAGCGAGGACATCCTCACAGTCACAGATGACCACCGCATTCACACACAGAGGGACATATGAAGGCAAAGAGCATCAATCCAGACGCCTGTCCATCACTGTCAACATGCATGACAGCTCACACAACGCCTCTGAGATCCTTCCTTCACTCGATCAGGAAATATACGGCCAATATTACGTGTCAGTGAGCATCATTCATCTGCAGGAGAATCGCCACATCAATACCCGGTGACCTCAGCAAACATCACTCAAACACACCGTCAGCAGGCACGCCGAGTCCACCAATCACACGCAGGCATGAGCTAGGACCAATGCCAAACTAAATGACTTGTCAGATACACTGGAGCCACTAAAGCTGTGAGAGACGGACAGCAGGAACTGATGCCAGCAAAGCGAAGGAGAGGAGATGCAGACGTCACTGTAAATGTGCGGATATGTCACGAGAATTGACAGGAGTGCAATTATCCACGATAGAGTACCAGCTGTGACGTAAACATCTGTGTGTGTGTGTGTGTGTGTGTGTGTGTGTGTGTGTGTGTGTGTGTGCGTGTGTGTGTGTGTGTGTGTGTGTGTGTCACTGCACAGGACTCGTATTCATTATTAACCTGATTTGAAATAACAGGGAGTATTGGTTCTTTTGCAATGATGGCACTTAACTCTTTTTATACCCTAACGACACACTTTACCCCTGATTATATACTGTACACAGCGCAACACTGAGTGCCTCGTTTAATGAAGCAGGACAGAGACGGAAGACTGTTTAAAACTGCTGTTATTATGTTTTAACTTGACATCAGCAAGTGATCAATCTGAGCAGTGCTGAGACGTGCGGAGAGAGCGTCCGGGTTCATTAAACACAGGCGGTGAGCGGGACGAGTCCTGAGCACGGGGGAAACTGGGGTTCGTTTCATGTTTGCAAAGGCTTAGAGCCAAACACTGTGAGAGAGTGAGATTTGTGTGGTTGATGCCTGTGAAGAAAGGCTATATTGCTCAAATAAAACCGTTCTCCGTCTGCAGTATTAGCAGTGTCCTCCGCTGTAGCGTTAGCATCACATGCTTCAGACGAGCACTTAGCCTGAACGCCACCGGCCCTTTCAGCACTCCAGGCTTTTCATCTGCAAACATCTGAAGCATTCAGCAAATGTGCTTCTCATTCACTTCCACCTCCGCCTTTGTTTGAGGCTTTAAAACAAGAAGCAGTAGTTCTGGGTCAGTGGTTGTACATTAAAGTCTTCTGCTTTTAAAGCCTTTTGCTCCTCGGGAGGAGACGGGGTTGCAATAATGCGACCAATTCAACCATTCAGAAGCTCTCAGTTCTACATGCTATGGAGCTGGAAGACAAAATCTTACAATATATCATGTTGAAAACAAGTCACCGCGATCGTGCTCTATTGAACACATCTATTCTCGTAATTAGCCATTGGTATAACGTCAAGATGATAACTGATGTTGTAGAAATTGTTGCTCAACTCTCAAAGTTGAGAATAAGCAGTTTCGGCCTGTGTTCAGACAGAGCTGATCGTACATCTGTCATCCGCGCAGTGGTAACGGCATCCATCATGTGGAAACCAGCCGTGTGTGTGTGTGTGTGTGTGCAGGACGAGGACAGATGCAGCGCAGGATCAGGACTTCGGGATTGGATCAATAGAACTAGTTTTGTTTTTGTCTGCTGTACTCAATAAGCTTTAATAGCCTTTCATCAACGCCTCCAGAAGTGTCTTCAACTCGTGTACCATGAGGAGTTTTAGCTCTAGTTTCTCTCGCAATCCAAAGCGTATGGCTGAACTGGAGACCGTAGGTGTGTGTGTGTGTGTGTGTGTGTGATGGACTGTTCATCCGTCCAGAGCGAGACGGCGAGATATAGAGTGCACTGACGCTACGGATACCAGTTTCACCCACACAAATGAACCAAAATGCACATATTGTTTTCTTTCCCTTAAAGTCACCCTGTAGTCAATAATTGTATCCCTTTAAATTCATCTTTGATCACCAAAATGACATATTTAAAGTTTTTTTTCCTTCCCATTCCTTAAGATTTCTTCTTCATGCCTTAAAATAGCTGGAATGTAACTATATCAGACCAAGAACACTTCAAACTAAGGGCTAATCAAAAGATAATCAATGAAAGAAACAAGAAACAGGTGTAGCGAATTAATCAAACAATGAATAACCATAGAAACCAATGCAAACAGAGGAAACGATGAAAACCCAAGTCGAACTGAAGTCAGCTCAGCCCAGCCGTGACACTGTCCTCCCGAGCGACTGATGTCTGGCCTAAACCCGCCCGCCCGCACTCGTCTGCGGTGAGGATACTTCACATCTCTGCAGTTAGTGCTGTTTTGTAAGTTTGTTAACGATGCTTTTGGGAATCTCAGCCCAGTCTTCTTCTCCTGCAGCTTCATCATTTTATCTGTTAGTTGCACTTCATGCACACGATTACATCAAAAAATACACACAGCCAGTAATGCCAAACAGTGTCATTTAATTCCTATAGCTGACATATTCATCGCATTATTAAATAAATAAATAAATATTTCCTCCAGAACTGTTTTAACAATGACACTTCTGATCTTGTGTCCTGAAGCAGCTGTGCTTGATACAGCAGATATACATATACACCACACACACACATATATACTTTACAACAACAGGAAAATCCATAAATACAAGCAAAAATAGTTAGGTCACACAAATGATATTTCCTTCGTACGCAGCTGTCCTGCAAATATCTCATACTTGCACGTACACACACACACACACACACACACACACACACACACAAAAATGCTGTTTATCCTCTTAGCCTTTCATTCAGAATGCGTGCGAGAATCTTACATGTAATTAAAGTAAAATTATAGAATAAAAAAGGACCTGTTTTTCATTCAGTGATCTCGTAGTGTAATTGACGGTTAAATTTGTAGGATTTACGCACCATTAGTTTCTCCAACGATACACTGTACTATTAAGACCAAAGAGACAAACAGCATTTTCATTAAAGCACTTTTTCTGTTTCACTTCTATTTCCTAAAGCTGCTGATTGTGTGATATCATCTACAGAATATTACAGTCACATTCAGGGCTAAACAGATACAGAGGCATGGCATGGTCTCAGTTAGGCTGCCAAATAAAGACATCGAGGCGACTTCAACACACCTGAACACACACAGTATCCCACAACACCATCCAAAGGACAAAATACTCTATTTCTATTTTCTAAAGTAGTCAATATATTGACTTAAGTAGAATTAATTATATCGATCTGCCATTGAGTTCAGCCCCTAAACGAAGACTCAACGATATTATTTTAGATGAGAACATTGATTAGACATTACAGAAAGAGCTTTTACATTGTTTGGTTCACATTTGATGTGCATGTTTTTTTTTTGCAATTCAACTAAAGAAAATTGCATGTTTCTATCAACTCTGCTATTGTTATCTTGTATGTATACTCTCTTAAGAGCGAGAATGACCTCGTTGCCTCAGGGTGAAGTTTTACACAGATTACACACATGTAGTGTTATTAAATGCTGCCACGAGTTCACATGATGAATGACGCAAGCCTCCATACAGCAGAGAGCTCGAGGACCAGCCGAGAAAACACTGTTCTCGCCAAAAGAAGAAGAAGAAAAAGGTTTCCTGCACCTTTGCATTTGGACTTCAGCAAAACCCCAGAAAATTCCCCTCAGCCTAACGCGTGAATCCTAATGCAAACGTGAACGAGTCTCAGTAATCGAACATTAGTCTATCGCTGCCCTGCAATCCCTCTGGCTATAGAGTTATCAGTCGGAAGTAGACCCGTGGGACGACCATTGCTTGACACTGACGCACACACACACACACACACACACACACACACGTACAGGCCAGTGTATGCCAATGTGCTCAGTTTCTACATATCACAGCCAAATGTATTAAACATCTGTCCCAACCAAAGAGCTATAGCCTATATGACGGGGTTGCTGATTGAATTCACACAAAATATATTATATATAGTTATATATAACCTAGCTATGTGTTACTGGGCTGACATTGCCTTAAGGTTTATTGAAACTAATCACCTGAGCCAGTCTAGCCAGGCTTTACCTATAATTACCAAACATGTTTTAGTGTAGATCCAAGCTTACTAATCCATCCTTCTCTAATATTCATAGAGGAAATCCAGATCACTGGAGACTAAATCAAGCTCAATGTCTGACAGATCACAGCGAGACGACCCATCCGCGTGTGCCCTGCTGGCAGATTACTCCACATACATATATATATACACATATATATACTGCCACTGTGACTTTATCAATATAAGTACATATTAGATATTTCTCAGAAATGAGGTGGTTCCGTTGCTGCTGCCTTGGAAGTAATGAATAGAGACGCAGGGAATTCACACACACTCATGATCTGCATCTAATGACCAACAGCCAAAATAACTGACGAAAAATATCAATAATACATACCCAACGTTTTAGGAATATTTGAAAATGCTGTCATCATTTACTAACCCTCAAGTCCAGCCCTATAATGAAACAATGTTCAACTCTTTTAATGCAATGAAAGCTCATAGGGACAGACGCTGTCAAGCTCCAAAAATGTAATAAAACAAGATTAGTAGTAAAGTCTTGCAATATCTTTATGCAGCAAGTTTGAATATGGCTTTGTGACTTTAAAAAGATAATAATAAATAAGAAGAGTGGATCAACTGCTTAGTTTTATTATGTAAGTGTATAGTAGTTAAACTGCCCCATTATGCTACTGTAAAGGCCTCTGATTTTGTGTCAGAGTTTCCTACAACAAGATCAAAAACACTGTAATGTCCTCATAATCTCCACTGCAGCTTCAGCTCTTTCCTCTCAGTGTCTGAAACGCTTCGATTGAAGATTCAGTCTCTCTAAGCCCCGCCTCTCTGAGAGCTGCTCTGCTGTGATTGGCCAGAAAGCAAACACTCATTATCATATCTGAATCTCAGCTCTTGATCACAGTGATACGAAGAGTAATGATGACGTGGGTTTTACCGTATCAATCTCTTCAAAGTGGATTTGCTTTGTCAGCAGAAAACAGCATCTTCTCGACACGAACAACAAGAACCAACCTCTTCCAGTCGCAGATACACTACAGTGTTTGAGGGCGGAGCTAAGAGACGCTGTTCAGCCTATCAAGACCACAGATGGGCATTATGCAAATTAGGTACACCTCTACAGGTTCAGCAGGAAGTGAGACTGAATTACTGACGACTCGTTTCAGTTCAGAATCACTTTTTTCTTTTAGGAGATGAAAACTCTATTTATCTTTGAAACTTTGTGGATCTTTTACATTCACAAACAGCTGTATTAAACACTACATGAAAGGGAATATCCCCAAAAGCATACTAGGGGCACTTTAAGACAGCTAATATTGGAATTGGAATATAGTGCGCACACTTTTCTGTCATCTTCGGAGCTTGACAGCCACTGACTGCTTTCACTGTACACTAATACGAGACATGAGGATCTAGAGCACATACAGTAGCCGACGCCTTTGAAATCATGGTGTTCTATAACAGTTGTATTCTAAGCAGAAAACAAGTGAATAAACGTAAGCTTGTTTCACAAAAGGTCACGTCACCTTATGATAAATGTCCTACTAGTTTCGCCCAGTGTTCCCTCGTGTCCTCGCTGCCGTCGTCTTCAGCAGTGTCTCTGCTGGTGCCGGGTGTCGGCGTCTGGGCTGACGGTGTCCTCGTCCGTCAGCACGTCTGTGTTCACGAACGTTCCCGCTAGAGAGCTTCCGTGCCTGGGCTTCACCGCAGCCAGCTCTGACAGGACGATGTTGTCGTGCGTGACGAGCGTTGTCTTGTCCATCGTCTCCTTGCTGTGTTTGGAAAGCACTGCGTCCAGGAAGTCGTACTTGGGCGAGAGAGTGCCGCTTTCGAACAGGTATTTGGCCAGATAGGAGAAGGCGGCGTTGCTCAGAAGCGAGGCGAGCATGGAGACGGTCTTGTAGGGGAACCTCTGCTCCACGTAGCGCTCCACCTCCAGCGTCAGGCGGTGCTGCTTCTCCCGCGGCCGCCAGCCGGGATAGTAGATGAAGGGAGGCAGCCGGAGGTACGGCTCGCCTCCGCCGACCCGCAGCAGGAGCCCGAACACATACCCCGCCACCGACCCGTAGGTGTTGGTGCCCTTGACGAACAGCACGCAGAGCAGCTGAGGGAAGATGATGACGTACACCAGGTCCGAGCTCAGGTACCACAGGCCGTACACGGAGCCCGTCAGCAGGGCCATGGCCGTGGCCAGCGCTCCGAACACGAAGATGGTGATCCGCATCACCCACACGATCTCTCGGTCCGACGCCTGCCGGAGACACGCACACACAAGACATGACGTCAGGGCGGACCCGTTCACTGCGCTCGTGCCGTTACTGGCAACGACTCATCAGTGCACATTATCCGTAAGCAATAAGGTACTCGAGGCTGTGCTGTACGGTGAATAAGTCCCGGCTGAAGGGCGTTGTTAGGCACGACGCGAAGTGGAGTCAGCCGTGAGTTATTCACCGTACACCACAGTCTCGAGTACCTTATTGCTTTATATAATATGGTCAATCCCCAATACAAATATTAAAGCCAAAAAATATGTATCAATGCAACTTTCATCAAGTAAAATCACTAAAAGCCTTCCTTCCACTGGAAAAAATGGTCCCACCCTGATCGTGAAAAGCAACAGAAATTACATAATTTCTCCATTAGATGGCGGCAAAGACTGTCTTTATGAGTGAGTCAGTCAGTAGAGAAGACTTTTATATTGAAAGAACTGAAACTTGTGAACAAGGAGAAGCAAGACGCAACTGATAAATGACTAACGTGTCGTGGGAAAACCCCTTAACTTTTAAAAGGACAAGATATGACGGTGGACATCCAAATGGATATTTTATTACGAATATAGGACTGACCTGAAGGAAGATGCTATATCTACTGTAAATGCAGGTACACTCGCTCACTCGATCTCTCACAATACTCTATGTAAGTTTCAATGAACAATATCAATTAGAACAAACATATGTTTACGTTGCCAAGAGTGGTTGCTAGGGGTGTTGAGTAGTGATGCATAGAACCGTAGGATGAAACGGTTTATCGTGAATAAAACACAGCTATCGACCAATCAGAATCAAGGACTGGAATTAACCGTTTTATAATATTGGTTAATGTTGTGACCTATCTGAACATCCAGGTCTGGCTCCATTGTTGACAAGTGAAGACTGAAAGAGTTATGAAGGCTTAGTGATGCTGATGTTGAGGTCATGTGACTTCTGTATTTACGCTCATACAAGTTGTGAATGAAATATTTGTTTCTTGAAGACTGATATGTGTAAAGTCCTTATCGCACGTAATTCAATGATTGATTGAAACACACAGTTTCCCTCAGTGGAAGTAAAAGCAACGCAAACACAACAGTTCCACTGTTTTGCGAGTGACAAATTTAAGCACTTCAAATCCTGCTATCATAATCTACAATATGATTTAGGATTTGTACGCATTTGATCAGACAAAACAAATGTCACTGGCACAACATGAAGAACTGGCAGATCTAAAGACACTTGTGGTCTCGTTTTCTCTCTGTCTCTACAGGCTTTTTCTCTCCGTTTTCTTCACCACAGTCTTTGTCATGCATGTTTTCCTGGAAAGCTTCTAAACAAGGGCTTTAAGAAACTGAAGCATTTCTGTAAAGCTGCCACATAATCAACTTAAACCTTCCCCCGATCCAGACAGGTACAACACAACAAACACCTTTATATATCAAAACATTGGCATCCACAACACATCCCACATCAAGCACACATTTTTATGTATTTTTTTGTGGTCACTCAGCTATTCAGTTTCTAGCAATAATGTTCATATATACAGAATACATTTTGGTTTTGTTTAACATTGCTTGTACAGTAATGAGACCCGTTAGTGGACTAATGGCATTAGGAACTCACGGACTGCCGGAAAGCGAGCTGGTAGATGTTGCGGGCGAACATGGAGCTGGCGGAGAGGATGGAGGAGTCGGCGGAGGACATGACGGCGGCGGAGACGGCGCCCAGACCGAAGAAAGAGACGGCGGGCGGGCAGAGGTGCTGGAGCACGATGGGCAGAATCATGTCCGACTCGTCCTTCTCCACCGGAGGAACCGGCCCGTACGACGTCTGGTTCCAGTCTGATGACACACACACACAGTAGAAGTAGAGTCAAGTCAAGTCAAGTTTTATTTAAAGAGCACAAGTTTAACACAACTGAAGTTGATCCAAAGTGCTTTACAATAAAATAACATAAATCAAGAAAAGGAGTTGAGAAACCTTGACCTTTCACCCTGATTATGTAATGTGTGTCGCATCACCAGGTGTCCATGAGCAAGACACCTAACCCCAGCTGCTCCCGACGAGCTGGATGGCGCCTTGCATGGCTGACACCGCCATCGGTGTATGAATGAGTGGGTGAATGTGAGGGAATATGTAAAGCGCTTTGGTGGCCATTGGGTCTGTGAAAGCGCTATATAAATGCAGTCCATTTACCATTTACCATCACAGCTAGAGCAAGACCAGCATTAGTGGATATAAGTATATAAATGTGTATTTTGTTATAAATGTCCGCTGGTTTGTCTAGATCAGACTCTTATTCCTCGGCTGGATCGTGTCGAGACTCTGAAGCTGCACTGAAACCAGAGACTATTTATATAGAGACATGCCACTTCCCCAATCCTTAATACAACTATATAGGGAAAACCCGTAACGCCAAAGATGGCGGTTGTATGCACATGCCCCGCCCCTCCCGCTGGAAAGCCAATCGTCTGCTTTTAACAGTCAAGCCGGAAAACATTTAAGCCTATCGTCTGGCTCCACCGACGCATGCGCACAGTTGAGGTTTGCGACAGCGGAAAATATATTACTGTTTGAAAAGGCGGCAGATTTGATGTGTTAGTTGTGTAAATATCAGACATGCCAAGTCTCCCGGAAGTTCCGGGAGTCTCCCGCAGATTGATAGCGGCTCCCTGATGACCGCAAATTAGTTCAAATCTCCCGGAATCTAGAGCGAGCGAGCAGTAGCGCGCGCACGACAGAGAGCGAGAGAACCCTTGCGCATGCGCAGTAAAAGTATAACCTGTGGGGAAAAAGGCGTTTTAAACCTTATTTTGGGGCAAAGTCATCACACTTTTTCAGCAATTTTTATCATATTTTATTAGTGTTTGAATACATGCAGTTTTTATGTCCCGGTGACCAGTGAAAGTGCAGTTCTGGGTCTCTGCCCATTCATTTAGATAGGAGCCTGGTCTTGTTAGTCCGAAATAGCTGCCCGGAGGCGTTGCCAAGATGGCGGCCGAGTGGCATGACTTGCCTAAAAGGACTTTGACTGAAACTCACATCTGGACCTTCGACCCGTTGGACCCCATTGAAGTCACTATATGGAGAAACCCTGGAACGTGTTCCTCAAAAACCTTAATTTCTTTTACACTGAAGAAAGAAAGACATGAACACCTTGGATGCCGTGGAGGAGAGTAAATTATCAGGAAATGTTAATTCTGAAGTGAACTACTCCTTTAATTATATATTACTGTATGCAATATAATCTATAGTAGAAAATAAACATGCTATGCCTCATTTAGCTGTACAAGATGTAATGCCTTTTGTAAATCAGTCTTCATTCAGTAAACATCTGCTGATTAACAGAGACTCTGCGATCAACAACATTAATGAAGTCCCCGTAGATTCAGAGAAACTCCTGGAACATCTGGAATCAGCAGCCCGTCAATCCCTGATCTCAGAGCTGCTGTAGGACGCCTTTCTGCCAGAGACTGTGCAAAGCACTGGGCGTCACCCGTATGTTTCTGAAGAGCGTTTTTGAAGCCCAGAGTAGCGGCGTCGCCATCTTGGCAGCGCGCCACACCCGGATAAACGAAAATTGGCAAAGAGGCGAGATTAGCTGAGGTGACGTGACACTAAAGCCCAATTTATACTTCTGTGTCGACCTCCCGCGGGAGCTACGTCGTAGGCTGTGTGTAGCGCGCGTACCCTTCGGCGTACCCTGACGCGCACCTCTCCAAAAATGTAACAACGCGTCAATTTTACGCGGACGCAAGCGCTGTGATTGGCCTGTCAGAACCGCTCCCTCGGGTTTCACACGCTCCCTCTGCACGTGTAAATGCGCTTCAATGCGGACAACATAGTCTATGGGTCCGACGCAGAAGCATAAAGCCTTAACACTAGCAGACAAGCGGCTAGTAGTGACATCAGCGGCAATCCACCTGTCTCTCAATTATGCAGAAATTTAAGGAGTAATATGTAATATTAAACGGATGAGTGTTAAAAATACCCCCCCACAGTCGTCATGAAGGGCAGAATTAGCTATATAGACCAAAACCACTTTACGCACCAGGCTGTAAACGTGTTTTTCTGCTGTAGAGTTGGGCATTTTAAAATGCGGGTCTATGGGATTGAGTCTCTTCTGCAGCCGGCCTCTAGTGGCCAGAGGAGGAACTGCAGGTTTGAAGAGAGAGAGGGAAGGTTTCTACCTGTGGAGGCCCCGATGGCCCCGATCAGGACGGACGGGATGGCCATGACGAGACAGCCGAAAGCGGCCAGGAACGACAGGACTTGAGCATAACTAGCAGAGGAGGCCGAGAGAACCCGCTGGAAATACACCTGCCACGGGATCCCGCCCAGCATCTGCACACACACACACACACACTGAAACAGCCGCAGGATCGGGTCGTCATCGATCAGCTGGACTCCACTAACCCTACACAGATACCAATAGACTACGGGATATGATTCAGCACTATCAGTGTTAGATGGCCTCAGTCAGTGTGGAGCGGTTGTGGAAACTGTCAAAAGAATGACAAAATGCAGGAAGATGCAAGTGTGTGTGTGTGTGTTGATGATTGTGTCAGTGTGTGAGTGTGTGTGTGTGTTGATCATTGTGTTAGTGAGTGTGTAAGTGTGTGTATGTGTGTGTGTGTGTGTGTGTGTTGAAGATTTTGTCAGTGAGAGTGTGTGTGTGTGTGTGTGTGTGATGATTGTCAGTGTGAGTGTGTGTGTGTGTGTGTGTGTGTGTATGTGTGTTGATGATCGTGTGTGTGTGTGTGTGCGTGTGCATTTTCCATGCAATATAGTCATTAAAATGAACCCTACTCTTATGTCTCATGCGCTGATGTAAACCCATCACTGAGAAGCATGTGTTAGCGCACAGACTTACGAGGAGGCAGAAGTTATCGGCCCATATCCAGCCGTCGGACGGGTCGATCTCTCCGAGCCACGGAGGCTGAAACACTGCGGTGACGGCCGTCACTCCGATGTCCGACACGGCAGGACTGGACAGAGCGAACGGCACGCTGATCCACTGGATACACACATTCACACACCGTCAGGGATATCACTCTCTCAATGATCATCCACCCGACTAGATTAACATCAATACTGTGGCTTATTAAAGATGGAGTGGCATGCCATGAAATCATGGTGCAGATTATTTCATACTCTAATAACAAACCCATCCACCCAGTTGCTCTATTATTTTGTTATATAAAAAGACAAAAAGCACAAGCTGAATCAATAGTTCATGGTAAATTCATGTTTGTTACTGCTGTTTTGCTGATGGAAGACCCTTTGAAATTTGAAGAATTAAAGGAATTTAATTCCTTTGGTAGTTTAAAGCATAAGTGCATCTAGAATGACGATAAAAGATAAATTATTAATAAAAACTGTTGATAACCACAGAAAATGAAAATATTTAGGAATCATCTTGAGCAAATAAGATTCATTCCTCTGTCTTTATAAAATGTACAGCTCTATATTATTTTTATCAAGGTCTTACAATAATCCCATAATCCAGCAACACATTAACCAGATAATCCAGATAACCCATAACACATTAGACCGCACAAACTGATTTCACTGTGCGTTTAATTCAGAAACTTCATACATTTACATTACTTTCACTGTGGGGACGAAACGAGCAAAAACGACTAGAGACTCAATGGCGGGTGACGTCATCGACCAGGAAACTATAAAGCACACCTGAACCAAACAGCATCAGCTTCTGTGTCTTCAGCAAGCACTCTGTGTGTGAATCATTGACTCTGGTGTTTTTGCTTGTCCTCAGAAGTTGCTAAGCAGGAGTTTTTCACCATATATATTTATTATAAAAGAAAAAACAATATAATGGCGAGCGAACAGCATTTTAGGAAGTTTGTTCATCCTTGCACTCGTTATCTCATGGGTGGGGATACACACCAAATATGTGTTGTGTGTTTGGGAATGCAGCATGCCCAGTCAGCTCTCGAGGGAGTTGAATGTGAGCATTGTGAGCGGCTGTCATTGAGAACGCTGCGCTCCCGCCGATCACTCTTCGAGGAGGGCGGTTCGGCTCGCGTTACCCGTGGCTCGGGGTCACGCTAACGACGGATGATCTCTCACGGGTTGGGAGGCGATCATGAGTGGATGCCCAGCTCACGGTCTGTGGACCATCATCTCTCATGGCATTTCAATTGTCTAGAAATGTTGGCGGTGTTCCAGGCTCTAAAACACTTCATCCCAGACCTGAAGGGCCATCATGTGCTTGTTCGTTCAGACAACACATCGGGGGTCTCAAATATAAACCATCAGGTGGGTCTGCGGTCGCGCCCCATATACAAGTGGCTCACCAGATCCTCCTGTGGGCCCAAGGGAAGTTGCTCTCTCGAAAGGCAATTTACATCCCTGGGTATTTAGATCATCCTGTTGAGGCAGGGGCCGAGGCCTGGGAATGGAGACTTCACCCTGATGTGGTGGAGCTGCTATGGGAGAACTTCAGTCGAGCGGAAGTAGACCTATTCGCATCCCAAGAGATGACACATTATCCACAGTGGTTCTCTCTCAGCCACGCAGCCTCTCTGGGGCTGGACGCTATGGTACAGATGTGGCAGAGGTCACGTCTGTAAACATTTCCCTGGATTGCTCTGCTCCCAGGAGTTCTGGAGAGAGTTCGCCGGTCAGTCTACGGCTAGTAGCCCCGTTCTGGCCGGCCAGAGTATGGTTCTCGGACCTAGTGTCTCTGCTCAATGGCTCTCCTCTGGAGATTCTGATCAGGGGGGACCTACTCTCACTGGCGAGTGGGTCGATCCTTCACGCCCGCCCAGAACTGTGGAAGCTGTGGGCCTAGTCTCTAAAGGAAAGGCAAGGCAAGACAAGACAAGTCTATTTATATAGCACATTTCATACACAATGGTAATTCAAAGTGCTTTACATAAAAGAAATTAAAATAATCAAAAGAAATAAGAATAATTGAAAAAAAATACAGTACAAACAGTAGGGGCCCAGTTCATAAGTTAAGGTCTCTCAACTGAGGTTGTTGAGACCATCCTCCACTCCAGAGGTCCCTCCACGAGGAAACTCTACGCCTTGAAGTGGAGATTATTCACTTCCTGGTGCAGAGAGCACCAACGGGACCCAGTTAGCTGCCCGCTGGCTGCAGGAGCGCCTCTCCGCAGGGTTATCCCCCTCCACACTGAAGGTGTACGTGGTGGCCTTAGCTGCTTACCACGTCCCTTTGAGTGGGGGATCTTTGGGGAGACACCCAGTAATAACTTGTTTCCTTCGTGGCACTTTGAAGCTGAGGCCAGCAGTCCGCACGAGGGTACCGACTTGGGATTTGGCTATTGTTTTAGTAGGCCTCTCTCTAGCTCCGTTCGAGCCCATTGGGGAATTTGCTGAGAAGTTTCTTACTCTTAAGACCATCTTTCTCCTGGCAAATTCGTCTCTCGAGAGGATTGGAGCCATTCAAGCACTTTCGGGATTTCCCTTGTGCCTGGAATGTTCGCCTGGTATGGTGAAGGCCTTTCTTCACCTGAGGCCGGGCTATGTTCCCATGGTCCCTACTAATATTGTTAGACCAATGGAACCGGTGAGGGCACTAGATGCTTATGTCCACAGAGCTGCCCTGTGGTTGAAGTCTGAACAGTTGTTCATTTGCTTTGGGTCACCCAGGAAAGGGTACCCTGCATCTAAGCAGAGAATGAGCAAGTGGGTGGTCGAGGATATCTCAGTTTCTTATGAGTCAGCTGGTCAGCCTTCGCCTTTGGCTGTATGAGCTCACTCCACTAGGACTATGACTGCTTCTAAAGCTTTATTGTCAGGAGTTTCCCTCCAGGATGTATATGACACGGTAGGCTGGTTTTCACTGCACACATTCGTGAGGTTTTATGATCTTGACTTTTGCTTCATTCCAGGGGCGCAGGTGCTTTCGTCCGAATGTGCGCATTAATTTCACACACACAGGCATTGGTTATTATGGCGGCGTGGGTACAGTGTTCCCACAGCGTCTCGACGCAGCTCGAGGTCCCTTGAAAGGGAACGTCTCGTTTACGTATGTAACCCTGGTTCCCTGAAGAGCGAACGAGACGCTGCCATACTCCCTGCATGCCTGTGATCGACTTGCCTATCAGAAGCTGACGCTGTTTGGTTCAGGTGTACTTAATAGTTTCCTGGTCGATGACGTCACCCGCCTATGACATCTCGTCACACCACTGGACTGATTCCATACGTGCTTCATGACGCAATCACGCAGGGGCGTTCCCCCAGCATTTTGACGCAGCGTTTCGTTCCCTCTTCGGGGAACTAGGGTTTCATACGTAACCGAGACGTTATAAGTTTGTAGAGAAGACTCACCAAACCCAGAAAAATGCAGAAGAGCTGGACAACATCAGTGTAGGCCACAGAGTACAGTCCTCCGACCAGCGTGTAGAAGACCGCGATCAGCGCCGAGATCACCACAGACACGTTGATGTTGATGTCCACGATCACGCTGAGCGTCGCCCCTGTGCAGAGGACGAGGGTGAGACACACTGAAGACTGATGGAGGCTGGAGCTTCACCTGTGTGTGTGTGTGTATGTGTGTGTGCGCTCACCCAGCGCTGACAGGATGGCCGCTGACCAGAACATCTCTCCCAGTAACGCAGGGATGAAGAGCAGGCCGCCCATCCTCTTCCCGTAGAGCTGCTGGAACGGGTCTAGCATGGTCACGTATCCTCGGGAGCGCATGGGCTTGGCGAAGAACAGCCCGCCTGAGAGAGAGAGAGAGAGAGAGAGAGAGAGAGAGAGAGAGAGAGAGAGAGAGAGAGAGAGAGAGAGAGAGAGCGAGAGCGAGAGCGAGAGCGAGAGAGAGCGAGAGAGAGAGAGAGAGAGAGAGAGAGAGAGAGAGAGAGCGAGAGAGAGAGAGAGAGAGAGAGAGCGAGAGAGAGAGAGAGAGAGAGAGAGAGAGAGAGAGAGAGAGAGAGAGAGAGAGAGCAGCTCACAGCCAGAACCAGAACCAGAGCTCATATGCTGGAGAGTGGCTCTGAAAACTGGCCTGACAAGATGTATTCTTTAGTGTTTTACAGAAGCTTGTATCTGAGCTCAAAGCTCACAGACACAAACATCTCGTTTTCATTGCAGTAAAGTGCTGAATGTGGTAATACACTTTTAAATGCATGAATTATGATGGACTGATCAGTGTAAAGGCGTCTCACCCACGACCAGACTGAGCGCGTATCCGAACGGAGCCTGAGCCCAAGCCAAGCCGGAGCCGGGCAGATACACAGACTCCGCTGTCCCGTTGATGTAGCCGCCGCCCACCCATGTGGCTGCAGACAGAGACACGTCATCAACACACACACACACGCACGGTCATCAACACACGCACGGTCATCAACACACACACGGTCATCAACACACACACACACGGTCATCAACACACACACACGGTCATCAACACACACGCACACACACGTTTATCAACACACACACACACACACGGTCATCAACACACACACACACGTTTATCAACACACACACACACACACACACACACACACGTTTATCAACACACACACACACACACGGTCATCAACACACACACACACACACACACGGTCATCAACACACACACACGGTCATCAACACACACACACACACACACACACGTTTATCAACACACACACACACACACACGGTCATCAACACACACACACACACACGTTTATCAACACACAAACACACACACACACACACACACACGGTCATCAACACACACACACACACACGGTCATCAACACACACACACACACACACACACACGGTCATCAACACACACACACGGTCATCAACACACACACACGGTCATCAACACACACGCACACACACGTTTATCAACACACACACACACACGATGATCAACACACACAAACACACGTTTATCAACACACACACACACACGTTTATCAACACACACACACACACACACACGGTCATCAACACACACACACACACACACACACGGTCATCAACACACACACACGGTCATCAACACACACACACACACACACACACACGTTTATCAACACACACACACACACACGGTCATCAACACACACACACACACGTTTATCAACACACACACACACACACACGTTTATCAACACACACACACACACACACACACACACACACGGTCATCAACACACACACACACACACACGGTCATCAACACACACACACACACGGTCATCAACACACACACACACACACACACACGGTCATCAACACACACACGGTCATCAACACACACACACACACACTGACACAATC
>JARWKJ010000254.1:0-27258 GCA_029959095.1 Rhinichthys osculus
GAGACATTACAAAAGAGAAAGAGAAATTATTAGAAAAGCTTTCCAGCGCTGGAGAGACCTAAACGGGAAGGCCTGAAAACGGACGCTGAAGTTGCTTTGTTTCTGCTCCATATGCGAGTAACATTGGTTTTGAGTGCCATGCCTGGAGCTGCTGGCGACTAACAATGAACTCTTGCCTGTACATACTCTTGTGTACTGTTCTTTTTTTTAGCTTCCTTGTCATTTGTTCGTCATCTTCGCATAATTTTTTGTGAAGAATTATTTTGCTTCGCTTCTGCTATGATGAAAGAGACACACTTGTATTGCATTGTGTGTGTTTGTTTTGGTTGATTTCAAATATAACAACAGTGTTCAACAATGATTTTGAAAAATTGCATACTGCTCCTTTAAGTTTTGATTTGGTTTTGATACGCAGTGCCGCTCTGCAAACTGATGCTTGTTAGATGCAGATGCTTGCTGATCTGGCATCTCAGTGCACCAAATGTTACAGTGCGAAATCAAACACCTTCTTAATGTGTGGTTTTAGCACTTCTGTTGCTGTATTTAGGCTCTAATTGTAAAAGCTTTAGAATTTGGTCTGTTGGTGTGTGTATTAGAATGTGTTTTGTATTTTGCAATTGCACAGTAATGTAGGACTCTGCACGACCTTCTTTACCTATCCTTGTTTTCCTCCTGACACTCAAGTATTTTATTAGCTGTAGTGATAATGTTGTGATTATCAATAAAGACACCATGTTAAAAGTCCCAATTGGAATAATTGATTATTAATTTTATGTTATCCGATGCATTGAGTAAGTTGATAACTGGATTAGTTTTTTTCATAAATCATTTAGACCGGTTTTGTGAACCAAATGAACTTGAAAAGATCAAATTCAAGGAGAGCTAGTGCCTAAATGGCGTAAAGCCTCGAGTGGGCTATAATTTGAGGACAAGATTGTCAAGACAGCCATTAGATACACAGCAAGACTTAAAACACATGCAATATTTTTCCCCTTTAAAGTCATATTATAATCAATACTGCCACCTCACAGTTGCCCTTTAAAAGAAGTCAACCATTTTTGTGTGTGAAGTGGATTTCAAATCCCAGACCATTAGAGCGACAACAACACTAGTAACAATCTGAGTTTGTGAGAGGCAGATCTTTCAGATTTTGAGATGAGCTTGTTGTCTCTGTGTAAATTCAAATGTTTACGTAAAGAGCATCTCAAGACGGGCAAAAGCAGAAAGCTATTGTGGAAAGTGGAAAGCTAATTTACAGAACAGATTTGCTAGAGCTCTTCACACTGAACTAATATTCATTGGCTGCATATGCACATGGTAGATCATGGTATTGTTTAGAAAGAGACTGGCAAGCTAGTTACTTTCAATTATTCTGTTGCAGAAACTTTTTGACGTGATGTGATTTCTGACAGTGTTTCATTATTAGAACATCTGTTCTAATATCCCTCTTTTTTGTCTCATTCTGTCACTCTCCTCTCTTGCACATGGTCATGTGGATGATTGACAGGTAAGGAAAGCTGAATCTTTTGTGACAGTTTGTGTTGTGCTATCTTTTGTCTTAGCTGATAATAGTCATTGTTCCTTCCTTCACAACACAATTTGCAATATTGTGAAAGTCAATGACAGTGTCTATGTCTGTGACCCCTAGGGGTTGTGTGGCAGTACTGCAGGAGATCATCTTAATGTCTTTGAAAGATGTCTCTTATGTACACCAAGTCTGCATTTATTTGTTCAGAAATGTAGTAAACATTTAATATTGTGTTCTGGACATCTGACTAATTTAATGTTTGAACTTCCTCACACTGCATCCAGCAAATTAATCATTTAAATGTAATTTACATCATCTGCTTGTATAGTTAATGTTTTCCATTATTCTCATGCCACGACAGGTATTTCAAACCTTGGTTGTATTATTTCATTGACAAACACTAATAACTACTCATGATGTCAGGTTCTACAGCTTACCTTCTTCTGTCATGCTGTCTGTCTCTGTCTCTCTTTAATCTCTTGTCTTTCTTCTAATGAATCAGCCTGTCTTTTTAAACCCCTGGTATCCTGACTGCACCTGAGACATTCAGCCATATGCCGTGGAATCATTGATATGCACCCCGGCTTCTCTCCAGAACGCACACACACATACTGTATACACACACACAAACAAACAAAACCACCATAATTAAGGCAGCATTTAAAACGAGCATTCCTGACGTGATCGAGCACTACAGTGATTGATCATGAAAATACCACACACACACACACACTAACACACTAACAGTGTAATATTAATTTGGTTATATATAGAGCTAAATATCAAACCTATTTCCCCCAATCAGTGCTGCGTATATGTGAGTGTGTGTACATCTGTGGCTAAATACCAGACTCATTAGGCCCGCTATTGAATGCCACTTGCTGTGTTTTTTCCTCCTTCCTGATTGGATTTTCAGTGCTCAGAGGCTGTTGCTCATGGCGATGAGGAGGTTGAATAAATTAGGCTCGCATGAAAACACACACATATTACTGTATATGCAGAGACGGCTTCTCCACACAGGTATTTGAATATTTTATAAGCATTTAGTCAATTACAATGATGGCTATTAGTGTACTGAGATGAGAGTCCATGTTGGTCCAAACCTCGCATTTTAGGCGCCATTCTGGTTAAATGCTAGTTCTAATTAATGTCTGTGATTTAAGGCCAAAGACCCACAGGATTTATCTTCATTAGGCTAAGAAGAGTCGTATTTACCGTAGACACAGCTGTGAGAATTTGCCGGACGTTTCATTATTCTCCTGGTGGGTTCAGCAGCTGTTTTCTCTGGCTCATGTTGCCTTTGTTTACAGTTTTCTATGTAAGCAAAAAGAATGATCTGATTTAAATGTGAAGGTTTAAGAACTTATGAAACACACGGGATGTTGTTGTTGTTGTATGTGTGTATCCATATAAGTTTACAGCGTGTGTGTCCCTGGTGCTCTTAGACTAATCAGATTTTGTTCTGTTGAGTAATTGAGTTACTGATCATCTCCGGTTTTATATGTTAGTCTGCAGTGTTCATCTTCATGTGATCTATTGAATTAGTTATCTTATGTTTTATGTGTATTTTATTGAGCTGTCAATTATATATATATATATATATATATATATATATATATATATATATATATATATACTAACGATAACTCTGATATCAAGTGTATTCTGAAAGAAAAAAGCAAATCATTTCACAATAAAAATCATGAAGCTCATGAAATCAGATGGTACACTTCTCTGTGGATTTGTTTGTCCTCTAGACCTTGCAGTTGTTCCCCAGAATTCCAGCCTGTCTGCAATCAGTTTCTCTCAGTCAGCATCCACCAGAGGCATTTCACTTGATTAGAACACTAAAAAGCCTTCAGCGCTGCTTACTGCAGGTCTTTTAAAAGCCTTTACTGTATTCAATTCTGCTACAGCTGACATACTGGCATTAGAAGTAGCGACCACGCAGATGTGCATTCACTTAATGTTTTTGGTTTAGTTGCCTCCAGCTTTTAATGGATGAATGCTTTTATATTGATCAGAGCCGGTTTGAAAGAGAAAGTGGAAATTCCTGTTGCGGAGTTGAATTATTTCTCAATCCAGACTGACACATACAGATTTCTGTTTTCATGACATGAAGGAAAGTCATGACAACGATATGTTGCCTGTGATAATGAAGGTATTAATTCAAGATATATGAATGACTGAAATGAGCAGCATTTATGACTTTGGAGGCATTTATAGTTATTTGTTTATTTTAGGTGTTTTATTTCTGCTTTCTGAAAGTTCATATTGTCCTGCAATGTGACATTATTATTTTTAAATGTTTAAAATATGAATCCTCTCAATTAATATAAGCTGCATTTAAAGTTTAAACAGTTTAAAGTAGTTTTAGATGTAGTATAGCATTCTACACTGCAGGACTTGTCAAATTCTCAAAAGTATTTTCTATGCAAGTACCCATAAATCTCCAGTAGCATTATGGACTCATTAGGACAGTTTGGACGGTTTGATATGATATCACCCAGAGCAAAAGGAAGCATCTTTTAATCAGGGAGGAAGTAAAAAGGCCTGCTTGGATTAATGTCCTTTCATCTAACAGAAGCCTCTGCTGTTCAAATCTATTTTACTATTTCCTTCTTTCATTAGTTTTGTCACTAAACAGGCACAAGTTTAAAAACATCTTTGTGTTTGACTGAATAAAGACAGCACCAGTATTGAATTTTACTGTGCGTTTTATTTCTGTTGAAGTCTTTGTCAGTGAAACATGTCATTATGAGATCTGTCTCATTGGACTGCAGTGACCTTGCTAGAATATTCCCTCTTTCAGGTTATTACCAGTAATGCTCTTTTAGGTGAGATAATACTAGGGCAACAGCATGAGCAGAAGAGGCAGAGAACGGGTGTTTTCCCCGGCAAGACTGTGACCTTGGGCTCAGGTGGGGATGTTGAGTTTGGCTCTCGGCCGCTAAGTGGTGGAAGGTGAGAGAGAACGAGAAAGAGAGAGGTGATGAAAGCAAAGGGGGTAGAAGAGACTGAAGGCTAAGAGTGATGAAGAAGAGATGGGCAGAGATGATCTGTGTGAACTGGTGAAAGGAGGAGAAGAATAAAGAGTTTTATTGAGAATTAGTTTATGGAAACATCTTGGGATCAAAAGCATAAATGTCTTCATATCAGTTTCCCTCCATATTAGACTTGATAAAGTGGTAGATTAGTCTTTGACATTTGGGTCAAACCGTTTACAGAGTCTGACCCTGTTTTTGATGTTGTTATCTGCATTACAAAGAGCAGAACAGAGTGCGTGGATATGATCATGTAAATGATCGATAGTGGCTGTCGATTATAAAAACATGCATTTCATTCAGTACTGAAATGAATCAGGCATATAAATAAAATGTTTTCGTTGTGATTAGTATTTCTGTGTTGTGAATTGTATGCTTATTAGGGCATCACACCATTTAGCTTAAGAAGGGAATGCAGTGCACAACTTTTGCCTGTCTACAGATTTTAGGTAGTCAGAGTTGACAGATTTCACAGAAAATCATGTAGTGTATTTGGACACAGACTCCGATTTTTTTAGCTTCATACTACGATTCCATCCAGTTGGAGGATATCAAACTTTATTCCAACTTTCAAAACATGCTTAAACATGTTAAACTTACAAAAATCAGTTGCGTGTCTTGCTGTATATATATATATATATATATATATATATATATATATATATACACTCACCGGCCACATTATTAGGTACCCCATGCTAGTAACGGGTTGGACCCCCTTTTGCCTTCAGAACTGCCTCAATTCTTCGTGGCATAGATTCAACAAGGTGCTGGAAGCATTCCTCAGGGAGTTTGGTCCATATTGACATGATGGCATCACACAGTTGCCGCAGATTTGTCGGCTGCACATCCATGATGCGAATCTCCCGTTCCACCACATCCCAAAGATGCTCTATTGGGTTGAGATCTGGTGACTGTGGAGGCCATTTTAGTACAGTGAACTCATTGTCATGTTCAAGAAACCAATTTGAAATGATTAGAGCTTTGTGACATGGTGGAAGTAGCCATCAGAGGATGGGTACATGGTGGCCATAAAGGGATGGACATGGTCAGAAACAATGCTCAGGTAGGCCGTGGCATTTAAACGATGCCCAATTGGCACTAAGGGGCCTAAAGTGTGCCAGGAAAACATCCCCCACACCATTACACCACCACCACCAGCCTGCACAGTGGTAACAAGGCATGATGGTTCCTTTTCTCATTCTGTTTACGCCAAATTCTGACTCTAACATCTGAATGTCTCAACAGAAATCGAGACTCATCAGACCAGGCAACATTTTTCCAGTCTTTAACTGTTCAATTTTGGTGAGCTCTTGCAAATTGTAGCCTCTTTTTCCTATTTGTAGTGGAGATGAGTGGTACCCGGTGGAGTCTTCTGCTGTTGTAGCCCATCCGCCTCAAGGTTGTGCGTGTTGTGGCTTCACAAATGCTTTGCTGCATACCTCGGTTGTAACGAGTGGTTATTTCAGTCACTGTTGCCCTTCTATCAGCTCGAACCAGTCTGGCCATTCTCCTCTGACCTCTCATCATCAAGGCATTTCCGCCCACAGAACTGCCGCTCACTGGATGTTTTTTTCTTTTTCGGACCATTCTCTGTAAACCCTAGAGATGGTTGTGCGTGAAAATCCCAGTAGATTAGCAGTTTCTGAAATACTCAGACCAGCCCTTCTGGCACCAACAATCATGCCACGTTCAAAGTCACTCAAATCAACTTTCTTCCCCATACTGATGCTTGGTTTGAACTGCAGGAGATTGTCTTGACCATGTCTACATGCCTAAATGCACTGAGTTGCCGCCATGTGATTGGCTGCTTAGAAATTAAGTGTTAACGAGCAGTTGGACAGGTGTACCTAATAAAGTGGCCGGTGAGTGTATATATATATATATATATAAATAAAATGAAAAAATGTACTTTTATGTGCTTGGGTTACTGTATGGCACATTAGTTGGTTGCCTACAGGCAGATTGCTGCTAAATGGAGAGATGTTGTCTGTTATCATCACATCTGGTCTGATCAGCAGGTCTCAGGATTTAGGATAGCCCCTGATGTGAGAAGACAATACAGATAGAGCCAGACCTGAAGAAATGAGTTATCAGACATAATTAGCCTATATGAGATTGGACTTTCTCCCATAGATCCCCTGTCTGTTTTCTATTGACCCGACACTTTGATGCAGGTTTGTCAGAACATCTTCTAGTTAGGATTTTCAGTGTTAATGTAACTCCTTTGTAAGTATGAGTGGGATTTAGGGATGTATTATTGATAAAATAAACCCGCATTGTGTGTAAAAAAGCTAAGCCTAGCTTGTATTTAAAGGGGGCTCTGCAATGATCACGACACAAAGGTGCACACATTAAGATGTCTGATCAATACCCGTTTCCTCTCCAGCATCTCCAAACAGCCCTGCGCACAAGGAATATCCCTGTAATCAATCACACTAGAGAGAAAGAAAAGACTGAGTGAGAGAAAGCCCTGTTTACAGATGCACAAAGGACTGAGCCAGACTGAAATCTGACAGACTGGGATTTGACCGTGCACTTCTCTGCTCCTGCTGTCATAATATTGATTTAGAAATAATTAGTGACTGCTTAGCCATTCCTCTCTCGTGTGTTCCTGTTCAAGACAACCTGCCCTCCTCCACCCCATGTGCCAGCCTCACACACATACACACTCACACTCATACCACCCAATCTACACTGACCTACCAGCATCCCTCACCTCCTTGTCAATTATACATTCAGATAATGTCTGCTTGAACATTCACTGGCACACAATCAGCTTCTCCTGCAGTCTGTGCTCGGAGTGTGTGTGTCATCAGCAGAGCAATGAATTACAATTCCCACAATTTCTCATACCTGGTTAGACTTTGTATTCTGTTTTCCTTACATTATTCTGATTTAGTTTCGCTTTGCTTTGTGTTTTGTCATAAAGAATTCAGAAGGAATTTAATGGTTTCAGTTCCATAATGGTTCCATTAATAATTCTGCTGATAGTAGGGCGAATTGGAAAAAGTGTGTTTACACTGACTTCTTGATGACTTTATTGTCTGTTAAGTTGTTCGTTCGGGATTTTAATACACTGATTGCACTGTATTCTATGCTTTATAAGATTCAGTATCTGTGTTATAATGTCTACTGAACAGTACTGTAGGAAACACTGTCAGATTATTTTAATACAGTGTTACATATGCTGCTGCATTGGTGGAAGAATTG
Source organism: Rhinichthys osculus (assembly GCA_029959095.1). Lineage (NCBI taxonomy): Eukaryota > Metazoa > Chordata > Actinopteri > Cypriniformes > Leuciscidae > Rhinichthys > Rhinichthys osculus. Next base: position 7,786 of record JARWKJ010000254.1, read on the forward strand.
TTAATGGAACAAAACATTCAATTCCCCTTTTTTCTCCTCTCTCTCTCTCTCTCTCTCTCTCTCTCTCTCTCTCTCTTTTCTTAGCCAATTCTGAATAAGCAATCTGTTCTTGGTTCCCAACACCTCTTCTATTCTATTCTATTATATTGCATGTAGTTATTTTGTATTCCATTATTTTCTGTGTTGGGGAAATGAAATGGATAGATGAAAAAAAGATTCTCTCTGATGCTGACAGGTTAGGGTTCAGTGAGAGCAGATGATAAAAAATAATGATAAAATGATATTTACATAAAGGTAAGCATACAAGAGTATAATAATGCAAATGACTGCTCTTTAATACACAGTGCAGCATGAGAGTCAGACTCAGCATTCAATCTGCCATACTGAGGGGCAGCTCTGGGCCCTTCACTTTAATGGTTGTAATGGTTGCACTATTTTAGAATATGAGTCCATAAAGCAGAGTATTGAGGAGAGACTCCACTCCCTTAACAAGCTGATATGAAACCTCTCCAGAGATACATGATCGTAATTGTTAATATGATCTCTGCTCTAATGTTCTGAACTATGAATCTGTTATTTGAAGTAGCCCTGCGGCAGCGGCACTCAGCTGTGACTGAAGAGGCTAGGTCACTTCAGATGGATCGGCAGGAACTGAGAATCTGGAATCTATATTGTAAACTTTTATTCTGGTTGTTTCTGCAAAATGATGCCACATAAAAATAAAAAATCCTTTGTTTGATTGAATCAATCAGCCAACTGATTTATTGTGTTGTCAAGATTGTAAACTAATCCTAATTTCCCTGTGTTCGCCAGTGGCATTTATTGGACATGATGTATGTCTTGGCAAGAATCTGTTGCGCTATATGGGCCCATATTGCTGTGCTGATCTGAGGGAGTGTGGTGAACCAATTACACTGTTTATCTCATCTTTATGGTCTCCACGGAGCTGGACCTCTGCGTATCAGTTTCCACTGAGCTGCACGCGGCTCGCTCCGCAGACAATAGCACACTGTGAGGGGTTAAAATCTGTTTCCAGCCGATTAGATTCATTTAGCACCCTGAAGACAGTCATTTTTCCTCCCTCTTTTCAGCCGGCTCGCTTGTCAGACTCACAGAGTGAGCAGGAAGTGGAAGGGTGTCACAGGAAATTGGAAAGGTCATTTTTCATTGGCCTCTCTGATGAAAATGTTCCCTAATTTCCTGTTTCTGAACATTCCGAACTACCTTGATGGACATGGACAGATCCTATAATCTTTCTAAATGCTGTCATCCATTCCTATTAGCATGGACAAAATCATTACGCACTTTAGAGTATCACTGAGTTAATCACATTTTATCAATTCAACACTTCCATTAAAGTGTTTTTTTGCCATGGTCATTCTTTCTGACTAATATGCGATTTCTTGTGACGTTATTCTCTATCTCTGTCTGTCACTTTTTCTTCTATATCCTTATTGACTCTGCATTAAGAAAGCCCTGCGGTGAGTAATATGCTTCTGACAGAACTCTTTGCTCTAATAAAATGATAGGCCGTGTTGTGGCCATTAGTCTGTGGTCTATAAATAAAAACTGTCGCAAAGAGCTTGAAACACTGAGAGCAAATTGCAGTAGAACTGTGTAAAAAGGGGCTGTCTGACTATGTTGCACAAAATGTTTCTCTCATAAGTTGTGTGTTTGTGTAAACATTTTATTCTGGTAAATAGCTATAAGGTAAAGATGTTTCTTTAAGTAAATGAAGTAAATGAGTTTAAACACAGATCTCTTTTTTTTAGCTGACACAGCTGCACCCTTTAGAACTGCTCCACTGTAATTTTCTTACGCTTGGTGCTGTTCAAGACCATTAAACCTGATTGAACATAATCAAGGGTCACAGTGCCACCCAGGAACGGGTAGAAGTTTAAAGCCATGTGGCAAAAGACTCCACCTAATAAACCCATTTGAAAATATTTTACCCCATTCACATCATTCAGTGAAGTTTCTGAGCTAAGGACATCAACTTAAATAGCCTTAAAAAACTTACCAGCAGTCTTTCATCAGGTTGCATGTTCAGTCTCTAGTGTGCTTTTGGACAAGTTACAATGATTAAATTTGAGCAATTACAAGGATCAAGTATAGAGACCTTTTTTTCACAAGGGTTTTTAGCAAATTCTGTCTGGTTCACAGATGTCTGTATTTGTGGTTATGAAGGCACTTTATTCATGTTGAGTTTTCAGACAGGATTATATTTCAGACTTTAATCCAGAATGTTGCTGTTCATAGATCCCATGAGATGACTAAATGGAAAGGACAGAAAATATAATCCCCTTTATGGCTAATGGTTCAAACTCTTTAATATTTGGAGGTGAAAGTGGTTGAAGTGGTCAGACAGTTACACTGCATTAGCAATTAATTTAGAGCACATATTTTTGCTTTCAGTCTAGACTTCACTGGTCTAGATGTATTTTTAAACCAATTTATTATACCAGTTTACTGACCACACACTCAGTCAAATGAAGAGTGGGGAGATGAAATGGAGTGTTTCATTGTAATTGCATAATAGTTTAAAACTGAATGACGACAGTGAAGCGCGCTCACATTTGACCACTTCTCCAAGAATAGAGCCATTTGGATGAAGGGAAATCTGGCAGTTTTGGCTGATGTAGGTTCATAACTCCAAGTGTTACATGCTTTATTTACCAAGTTGGGTTGAAATAATTGCATGTTTGTCATTCAAATCATTTGTGCAGCAAGCGAAAATACGCAACCACAATGTTCCCATCTTCTTCACAAACCTCACATTTCTTTATCTTTGTCTTTCTAAATTTCTCCCCATGCGTCTGGCTGTAGACAGCTCTGTTGCTCCATTAAAAGACAATAGTACTTTTGTTATTTACAGCCAATTTCTGTCTGGTTTCTGTGAAGCTTGACAAAGCGAGGCAGCAGCAGCAGGGCTGGGGTTGTGATCACTCCCAAATGGAAAACAGGGAGGGCTCATTTAAAGTGATTATGGTGTTTTTAAGAGTGTGTGACTTTTCTTTCGAGCTTGTAATTCTAGGACTGATTCAGACTGCTGAGATGTGTTTCCAGTGTCAGAATTCATCTCACTCATATTAGTTGCTTATTTGGTTAAATTATTTTAATAGAATAACCACATGTGTTTCAGTTTGAACTAAAATGTCTGTTTAAAAAGAAGGGAAATGTCTTGATCATTTTATCTAGGCTATTTGTGTGTTTGTACACTATACCGGTCAAAAGTATTCTGCAAGAATGCATTAAAATGATCAAAAGTTACAGTAAAGACATTTACATTGTTACAAAAAATCTATTTTAAATAAATGTTGCACTTTTGAATTCAATTCCATAAAAATATTAAGCAGCACAACCTTTTTCAACATTGGTAAGAAAAGTCAGAGGAGCATATTAGAATGATTTCTGAAGGATCTTGTGACGCTGAAGACTTTAACTTTGCCATCACAGGAATAAATTGCATTTTAAAATATATTAAGATAGAAAGCAGTTAATAATGTAATTTATATTTCACAATATACTACACCGTTTATTTCACAATATGACTGTTTTTACTGTATTTTTAATCAAATAAATGCAGCCGTGGTGATAATAAAATACTTCTTTCAAAAACATTTAAAAAATATTCACAAACCTAAAACTTTTTTCATTGCTTTGGTTAGCTGAGCACTGTCCCTTATGTCATGGGTATTTACTGTTCATTGATTTGAATTTGCAGTTAATCTTGCTGGTTCATTGAAACGCTCTGGTAGGCCCTTTTAATCTAGATGCCTTCACCACTGCAGTGAGTCCAATCTCACTGTGTAAATCAGATTGTCTCCGAACCACATCTGTGACCCTGAGCCCAGTACACTTGGTACTAACTTTATAAAACTATTCATCACATTGACATGGGCTAATAGATCAGTACATTAGCCTTCACTAGCTTTGAACTGGTCGGTTTTTCTAAGTAATTTTGTGAACACACGTCAAAATTGCAAAAAATTATATAAACACACCAATCAATTACTATGCCACATCGGTCATACCATTATCATGAAAAACATTTTAAGTAGCCATTGTTCTGGGATTTATTGCTAAGCATAAAGAAGGTCTAATGCAAAAGCAAACGGTACGTATTACCGGTACGGTAAGTATGATACTGACTGCTTTGGCAGGATAAAGCGTCTTATGAAGTGTGTGACGCATACGCTTCATTTGTTTCAAAACAAACTGGTTGTGTTTGTCATAGTCTACTTAATATCACCAAGATCAAATGACTCTGTGTGCTTTGCCTATAGGTAAAAATGCTCTAAGGTCAGAGCATGATAAGTCAGCCAAATCTGAAAATGACATCAGCCCAGAAATCAGTGCACGCCCACTCATAAATCTGGAATATAACAAGCATCCCCCTGCATTTATTACTGCATTTTTAACAGGAACAAGTAAAACATGTCACCTTTTATTTGTTTATTTATTTGATAATTTTGTTGTACGTTTTCTGCCTTTTTGTCCTCTGGTTTACTTGAGTTTATACTGAGCATTTGGACATTTTCTGAAGTGTGTTGCCTTGTGTCATTGTGGCCTTTCTCACATTGTGATGTCTGCAAATGTTTGTGTCGATGTATGTGCATCTATGTATAATGTGTCAAAGCACTGGCATTTAGCTGTCAGTGGGAAGTGGTTTTACAACATGATCGTGTTTCGATGTCGTCTTCTTGTACTACCTCTGGAAACAGGCCTGGATGTGAGTGTTTTTGTGCAGGTGTGTGTGTGTGTGTATCTCTTATGTCAAACAAAATGACATCTGCTGAGCAAACTTGGTTTGATTGCTTGGTCCCCCACATGTTTCTTTATAGCTTTCAGTGTGTTTTTCGCTGGTGCTTGAAAGATGCTTCTTTATGTCTGGCCAATTTCTATTTCCTCTTTATATTAATCATATTCTCTTTTTCATATTCTCTATTTTGAAAATGAAATGCTTTTTGAGAGGGTTTATGTAGATTTGGGGGCTGCTGAAATGTGAAATAGTAACGCTCATCCGTTTGCATGTGAGAATTTGAGAACAAGGCATGTTCTCTGCTATTAGCAAGACAAGTCAGACATAAAGCTCTTATGACTACAACTTTAAACCTCAAAGTTAAATAAAGTAGAGTTTTCAATACAACTGTATCATAATTGGTTATATTCTTTAAAAGGGAAAGTGCACCCAAAAATAAAAATTATCATTATTTACTCACATTCATTTCATTCCAAATCATAATAAAGGTAGTCCATGACATTATTTTTTTTGGACCAATACAGAGCTTTATGGAGGGAAGGATTTTTCTGAAAACGGCTTATATTTTCTTTTTATTTGTTGTAGAATAAAATCATACAGGTTTGGAATGATGTGTGGTTGAGTAAATAGTAGGATTTACTTTTATCATTATTATTGGTGAAGTAATCCTTTAAATGATTTGGAATGCTGCAGGGGTGGATAAAGAGACTGTTTTCTTGTCACATTCATTCTCTTTATCATTAAGCAGGTTATAGTAAGTTATAGTTGCTTGAAGAGCTTGAAAGTGTACTGTATTTGTAAAGGGTGATAGAGAGTTCATATTGGGATTATATCACAGGCTGTGGGTGTTTGATTAAATGGGGGCTTTTGGGAGGAAAATAGCTTCTGTTAACAAAAGAAAGGTTGAAATGCAGGAAAACTGCAGCTCTGCTTTACTTCTAGCGCGAGCGATTCACCCTACAACACTCATTCAAAGAGTTTGAGAGGAATACAACGAGTGTGTCTGCATCACATTAACCGATTCACCCCACTGATCAGATGCTTTGGGGAGAAAAGACAGCCTGTGTGAGTGAGTGAGTGTGTACGACACATGGAAGCCAAACTGTGATAAGAGAGGCTGTAAGTAGAACAGCAAATGATTTGGCTGCCAATGAGGGCAATTTGTTTTTGTGTGAGAGAGAGTCAGATTCAGATACATAAAAGCATCCCTTTGACTGCTTCCTGTCTCTCACGTGCTAGTAAAGCAAAAAGTCATTATTTGTTTTGTGGGACTGCGAACAGCATGTAATATTAGTCGTGAACTGAACTGACACAGTTAAACAGGTAAAAGACATGCAGACCACTCTTCCTGTCCTGCTTTACAGCATTAATGTAAGTATAAGACGGTTTATTATCCATCCATCCAACTATTTTTATTTTTTATTTTATATAAATATCTATCTGTACAGAGAGTCTGGCTAGTCTAGAAAACTATTAATTCCTGCAGGCTGATATACTAATGTTAGGGCATAGAGTTAAAAATGTTTCACCATAGTGAAAAGCTGTGATTGAAATTCAGCTGTGCACTTTTGAGGAAATCAAAGGATAACATACGGGGGATTAGATCTTTCCATGTGAATTCCTGGAATGATGGGAGGTCCATCAGATGTCATGACTGCTGACACAAGTCATCTCCAGATGCTTCATCAAGCATTTTTTCCCACTGCCCTTAAGCTCTTTCTCTCTCTTCCCAATCTGTCATTGTCATGCTCAGGGTGAACTTCATCAACCCCTGGTGACCTTCAGCCTTGTCTCCAGAGTGTGATCTTGTCTCGGTTGAGAAGAGTGCTAATGGTAAAATTAGTGTTTAGTTGTAGTTATTGGGGAACTCTGATATATATATATATATATATATATACACACACACATCACCCACAAATAATGATTTATATATCACTAGTGCTGACACAGCCCAGATCTTTTCACAGCTTCTGTAGAATAATTGGACCAGATTTTGCCATCTTAGGGGCTGTTTACACCTGGCCACTTCATGCGTTTTCTGTGATGGGATAGCTATCTGATCGTGAAAAGACCAGGTGTAAATGCCCTCCGAAACGCATTCGAGACGGATTTAAATCCGATCGCTTAAACCACATCAGGAGGTGGTCTCGACAAGTGTAAATTCGTCTGGTTGTTGAAACCACATTATGTAAATTTTACTCCTCCCAACAATGCTAAAAAATAAACGTGTGCCAGCGTGATGACATATAGCCAGATATGACGGTGCTACTGCAACACGCATCACCGCAGCTTAGCATCTATTCATCAAGCCAACGCGCAAACTATCACAAATCAAAATTAAAAGTAAGTCGCAGGTTAACACACAATCATCTTCATTAAAAGTAAAGAAAAAAATTAATTAGCTGACGATCAATAAAATGCAGCTCATATCTGTTGCTTTCGGTGACGTGAACTCCATTAAATCTGCATGTAGCGCGGGAATTGAAGATCAGATTTATATCCGTTTTGCGAGAACACATTTTTGTGACCAGGTGTAAATGGAATCGTTTTGATAAATCAGATAGCTATCTGATCAGTAAAACGCACGAAGTGACCAGGTGTAAATATGCCCTTATTGTCTTATTGGCTCATTGGAAAAACGTGCCTGTGGCATCATTTCTGCAAAGTGATATTAGGTTGCTTCTTGCACGTTTTGAAACACTTTAATGTCCACTGAGTGGTGCTAAAAAATGCATTCAGTTTTCGCCAACACAAATGAATGTGAATCTGCCATTGTTGTAGCCTGGTTAAAAGCAGACCATTCTCAGTAACTGAGTTATGGTCTGGCAAAGCGTCATAGACAAATCATTTCCAGAGGGGCGTCACCAACGGTCGTCGCGGATAGACCTAAAACCAATCAGAGCGATGAAGGAGATGACGAATGCAGAGCGGCGGAGAAACATCTCCAAGTGTTGTTCTTTGCTCGGTTTTTAACTTTGCTCGGTTTCTGATTGGTGCCGCGATTTCGACGGATTGGAAATGGGTTTGAATGAGCTCTTTGCCAGACTAACTTTCAGAGCAAATCTAAATTTGCCGGAAGTTGTCTGGGTTTTCCCAGGCTAGCATTGTTGTATTACGGTGGCTGTTTTACGTATTGCAGCAGTTCAGAAGTAAATGGTCTATCGCGTTTGAAAAAATAAATAAAACGATAGTGGTGACAAAAGCAAACGTGAGATAAAAATGCATTTTCTAAAGCAACCATTCCATTTTAGCATGCTTCTACAGGTCTTTGAGTTATTTTACCTTGACTTGTGTTTCACGGAACTCGTACCTGAGCATCAAAGTGTACCAGGTGAGCTACTAAGCAAGCTTACTACGTCAGAAAGCCAAACATATGGCTTTATGTGATGAAAAAGTCAAAATGTAGTAGTTTACAAATCATGCTCTATGGTAAAAGTGGCTAGAGGTCATAACAGAGCATTGTGTAAGAAACCTTTATTAATTGATAATCTACCCATGTAATCATAATTTGTGTGAAAATGAATAAAAGTGTTCATTTTAGCTGGAAACTGCAGTGAATTGTATAGGTACAGTTTTGGAGTGTTGTAAAAGTGAAGGTAGACCCTGTGTTGGTCTTCATATTTACAATTAGATATCTATTTTTTTTTTATTTGCTAATATTTGTATAGAAATAACAAGAACAAATCAGGCCAAATAACAGGTTTTACTTTGAAGATGTTGGTTTGGCCAGCTCTGAGAATTTAGAGTAGTTGGGACTTGCCATGCAGTCATGCAGAAATTGCTGTGAAACTGTTTGGCTCAGGTAAGAGTAAATTAATGGAGTCAATTATAAAGTTCAGAAGCATTCAAGTGTGAACAGCAGCACACCATCATTTTCACTCCCACTCCCTGTTAAACTTCCCTCACTAGAGAAATAATTCTTACTGAATGTTTAAGAATGAATGGAATGAGTTTACAGTGTTTTAGTTGTGAACCTTCTACACTGCTAGATTTGTTTTGTTTTCTGGAGGTCTCTCATTCAGGCATGCCTTCTTTTAGCTTTGAATGCTAGCAAACATCATTGACAGTATGGACTTTTTTGTGCATTTTTAGTCTGTTTGTGTGTTTGTTAGAACTTTGTGATTAGGGTTGAGACCCGGGCAAGACACCGGGAAGCACAAGCTCTGTTATTTACAGGTCAGCTGAGAAGGCAAGCCAAGTGTAACATTTAGGCTTCACTGACAGATTGGTGTCTCTAAGGAAGTTTGTCCCGGCTAAAATGTCACTACGGGGATGTTGACGTTGCGCTACAACAGTTTTTTCTTGTGGGGGGCTGTTTAAATGTACCGGTTTGTGAGTGTCCATCAGACTTGTTTATTATTGTCAAGCTTGTCCCTGTGGTTTGTGCTGCAGAGAATACATATGTGCGGTCAGGTTCAAAAAGTGTATGTGTCCGCAGTTTACAAATAGTGTCAAGACATTAATGTGGACAAGCATGAAGTCTTGGGTATTGAGTATGTGTGAGTGTATACAAGAAAGAAAGTTTTGCTTATAGAGCCGCGATTACAAAAAAAAAGGTCCACTTACATTATTCTGTTTGCTTAAGAGGTGTGTTTAGAACATCGCCTCTCACAGAGAACCTTGTACAATAGGAAAGCAAAACTATAAATCAAACTAAAATTATGTATTTCTGCTCAGCTAGCGACATTCAACATCAACCACACGGTAAACGCTAATACTTTTCCGTATACTGTCTACTTTGTATAACAGTTCTATCTAATGAGGTATTAGACAGGACTGTTAAACAGATAAAGACGGAGAATGGGAGCGCTGTGTGCTCCATACCTGTCAAGTATCCCGTTTTGGCCGGGAAAGTCCCGTATTTAACCCTTCTTTCCCGCCTTCCTCCCGTATTAGGATTTTCCCGTAAATCTCCCGTATTTTAATCTGCGTTATTGAAAAATAATAATACCGCGGGCGGAGTAAAAAAAACCCAAAAAAAAACATTCCCAATCTGAGCTCTGTCACTAGCCTCGCGATAACTAACGTTCCAGGTACTGTAGGTGGCAGTTGTCGCGATGTTAGTGTGAGGTCAGATGATGAGTGACAACGCGGGGGAAACAAAAACAGAGACGAATGATGGACGCTATGACAGAGCAAGGTACTCCTGCCAAAAAACCAAAACTCTCATGAGTCATGTACTAAATACCGCGATCAATGGGATAGCGAATTTTCTTTTCTGAAGAGGAGCAGGGTGGGGGACAGTCGCGTTTAGCAAGTTTTGTAACTGCGACTTTAGCATCTCACACGGGGAAGGAATGATGTATGTCAGCACGAGAAAGGATGTTTAGCATGGTACGAAAGATTGTTACACAGAATAGGATGACGTTAGACAACAGAACTGTTTGCTCTACTCTCATGTAAAATTAACCACTCTGGCCCAGTCCACAAATACACACTCCTTCCAAAACAGTTAATACAAAGTCTGCAACAAATTTTTTCAATAACTCACTAAAAGAGTAAAGAAAAGTTATGTGAAATGAAAAGAAAAACTGCAAATGAAAAGAAAAACTGTAAAAGAAAAGCAATATGAAATGAAAATGTGTGGAATGAAAATAAAATGTAAATGTAAAGACAAGCAATGTTAAATGAACAGAAAATATGCAAATAAGCCTTTAAATAAACGCTCTTAATACCCTATAACGTTACGATACATAGGCCTATTAAGACCGGTGTTATAGCCTAAATGAAAAAACACACACACGTGTGTGTGTGTGTGTGTGTGTTGTGTGTGTGTGCGTGTTTTCAATTAGGCTATAACACCTGTCTTAAAATGTAAGGGATACTGGAGCTTGGTTGGGGTGGTGGTGGGACTCGCGGTGGGCGCCGGAAATTTTCCCTTATTTTCAAATCCAAAACTTGACAGGTATGGTGTGCTCAGGCTGTGCCATTCTCTGCGCCTTCAAAATAAAAGTCACAACAATAGACATGGCTTACATCACTTCAGATTTACTACTGGCGATGCAAATTATTTTAGACATAACCGACTGTGTTTAGAGGATACTCACCAAGACCGAAATTTTTTACATCATTTGCGTGTTTTTGTCTGTAAAAGCATATAATCCACGAAAAATAGCTTGTTACTTGCGAGTTGTTTGTGAGATGGCTTTACTCCTTTGTATGCACACAGAGAAAACCATCTCTCAGAGAGCGTGCGAGTACTGAATAGTTTAACATTGCTTGAATGTTTAAACTGGTAAGACTTAAAAAGACGTGCAAATGGTAAACTTTAGTCACGATGCACTGCTGGCCCGATTGTGCAAGTGCATATTCCGTCATGTCCCGACTCCTAAACGCGAGCGTCTAGTATTGACGCCTACAGCGCGTTTGACGCTTGTGAAATTGCGTCTTGCAGAAAGTTTTAAAATGAGTGATTTGATTTTATAATCTGTGTGAATTAATTTACTAATACAATCTACATGCTATAGTGAATCAATGTTTGCGGGAATGTAAGTGGGAGACCTTGCGGGAATGATTAGAATAATGAGCAATACTTGCAATCCCGCGCTGAAATTCGAGCCCTGAATTGGCTACATTCAAAAGCACGACAGTATCGATACGGCAGCTGCTGTATCGATACGTGCATTGTCAGGAGTTCATAACGATGTATTGTCGAATCGATATTCTGAGCACAGACATTTGAGGCTTTATGCTATAGAAAAGCAATAAATGTTTTTCAGGAAGAGTGTTTTCAGCTTGTTTTTTTTATTTTTATATAAAGACATCAAATTAAGTTTATATAAAGACATTTATATGAAGACGTCAAACAATGGTATAAAGCTATTCAAAACATCATTCAATGTAAATTGTGATAATCGTAATTCAACTGCAATTACAATTTCAAGGGAAGAATCGACAATTATGATTTTTGCCATAATCATGCAGCCCTAGCTTATGGTATATAAGAAAATTATTTTCAAAAATTCTTGTTCAGTAAACAGTAGGTCATGGAAATTGTTTTTTCAAAAGGTGCGAAACTATTGGTCAATCATATTTACAAGCCCAGTGCAGTTTTTCTCTCTCTCTGAACAACAGGCAACTAACTGAATCAATTATTTAGCATCTGAAAATTTAAAAGTTAACCCCGTTTTTATGCCAAACATTTGATAAAAATCAGAAATTTGAGGCCTGTAGTTCACTCGCCTTCTAAAGGTTATCAAAAGAAACTCTCCTGTAACTAAATTCAAATAGGCTATTAGTTTATATTTAATAAGATGACCTTTAAACCACCTAAACAATAAAGCAGCATTTGCATTACTGACGAGTGATCAATGTGAATGCCTAAAGTGGACAAATTACAAGTCAACCTTTCATCATAATTTGCTATGTTGTCTACTAAACAAATATGTTTTTGTGAACTAATATGCAACAAGCTGTCTAAATATTTCGCCCTCAGACTGTGAATGGTGACCGAGCACGGTCCGTGTGGTTTTGTTTGTCTCAGCTGGGCTCGTCCCCTGCCGTGAGTGTTTTGACAGCCAAGGCTTGGCCTGTCACCCGCATGAGTACAGCCTGTGTTTTTAAATGAGAGAGGGAGTGAGGGAAGAGTGTGAGAAATCTTGTGCACTGTTTAACACTCACCCTCTCTGTGTGTGTGTGTGTGTGTGTCCTCCAACCTCAAATTGAGAATTCAAACCTGTTTGAAAATATTTTTAAATGTTTTCATTATTTAGTCATTTCAAATGACTAAATATATATTTATGTATAATTAGGCAATCACTTTCTTAATAAAGCGCAGTATACATTATAACTATATATAATAGAATAGAACGTAATATAGTGTGTGAGTGTGTGTGTGTTATTTTGCCTATTTGTTATTTTGCCTAACATACATCAAAGTACTACATAAAAAAAATGAGACCAACAGAAGTCGGTAAGGCTGTGCCACATGCACAGATACTCTTGTACTCATGCTTGCATGCACTAGGCAGATGTCCTGAGAGTGACCAGGACCACAGTGAACAAGAAGCTTTGACAGCTTAAGTCAGCACAACATAAAGCCCTCTCAGCAATAACACTAAAGGTTAGAGAGAGAGTAGTGATATGTCCGCTGGTGGCTTTGGATCTTAAGTGTGAAATATTGTTTGCTGTCCCTACAGCAGTGCTCATTTCTACAGTACCAGCAGTGGATAATATCCTTGCCAGGCCTCTATATTAGCAGAATAGAAAGTCATTTCCCACTTCTTTTGAAAGGTATATTGGAGTGACCTCCACTATTTGTCAAGTGTAATATATCACATCATATCATACACATCTTCTCCTCTCTCATTCTCTCTCTCTACAGGGAAGGTGCAGTAAAATACAGTAGGACAAGCTAAGACGCTGGATCTCTATTGGTCACCAGCCAAAAAGTGGGTTGCAGGTCCATTCTGACTCTAAATTCAATTAAAATGCAACTCACCACCATGTAATCATGCATAGTAAGAATCATAAAATAAATAGTCTTATGTGCTTTTTAAAATGAGGAGAAAATACGTCTATCAAAGGCTGTGCAATCAATCAGATGGCACTATTTGAATGATTCACTTTTTAATACAGCTAATACTACTACACTTTTAGCTTCTTCATCAATACAACATCATAACATGTATTTCCATCAAGAGGTGCATACATTTTTTGATCAAGATCTTGTATTGACAATGCAAGAGTCAAGCACTCTGTAAAGTCTACTCCAGCACACCCCAAAGACTTTCAATTAATTTAAGGTCTGGAGCTGCCAACTCATGTAAAAAAAATAATAATAAAAAAAAAGACTCTTAATCCTCCCTCCCAAATATTCTTTCACAATTTGAGCCTGATGAATCTTGACATTGTTATCCTGGAATATGGCCATGATATACTATTTCTACATGGCTGTTTAAGAAATGAAAAACTACACACTCCATCAATTAGGCTTAGTAGAACTGTTGCCAAACATATATCATGCTAGAAACACAGGGCTGCCAACTCTCACGCATTCACCGTGAGACTCACGCAATTGAGCCAATTCTCACGCTCTCACGCCACACCCCCGAGTTCTCACGCTGAAGTGTCAACCCAGTCGGTCAAATGCCTGAAAGATACGTTTATATAGATCTACCAGTTGAGCCATTCGTGATCGACTAGTTTTACCGCAAATTAGTTAAAATATCCTGTAATCTATAGCGAGCGAGCGTGCATGCGAGACAGATGTGTTGAGCTCTTAACGGCGCGCTCCTAACCGCGCACGCGCACACGACGACAGAGAGGTGATTAAGCGAGCTTGCGTGTCTTTCGCAACCCAGTGGACAGTTACACTGTATTGGTACAGTTGAGAAATAATAATATTTTTACAGTTTTCAACAATAATTGTCATTGTTGAACCCTTGCTCTTATTATATTTCTGATTTCTCAGTTTGTCATTATTTTAGCAAATAATTTATTTTATATGTTTTGAGACAGTTTGTTTGAAGAAGTTTTAAAGAGTTAGTAAAAGAGTAAAGTAAAAGTTAAAACTTTTTTATTTAAGTAGGCATCTATTGTTTATTAAGTAGGCCTATTTATTTTGTGTTAATACATAACCTTCCTGTATTCATTCATAATGTATCATTATTGCGTGACATTTGTGTCAATAATCGTCAAGCACAGGGGACTTCGCGTAGTGGGAGGGGCCCCCAAATCAAATTCTGCTTAGGGCCCCAAAAGGCTCGGACCGGCTCTGGAGACCAGACAGACAGTGTGAGTTTTTTGTGACAATTGTGAGGGAAATACACAATTTATTCCCATAAACTGTGTAGTCAGCCATTCTCCCTCCCATCTGCACTGTGTGAATTGTGAACGCAGGCAGGTCAGTGAGTTATAGGGCGCTCCTTGTCTCCATCCAGTTTAGGCTGGTAACTAATAGGCCTGTTATATAGAATTAAGTTAGCAATAGCAGAGTTGTTTGTTTTGCAGCACTGAGCAGTTATTTTACATAACTTTATCATAAAAACAGTACAAAAGCATTTCCAGATGACAAATATCTGGACATGCCTAGTAGTTAATGTTAATTATTGTTTTCTAATAATAGAATGTCAATTAAAATGTTAAATGTAAAATTAAATGTAATGTAAATCTCCCAAGAAATTCTGTACAGATGCCAAATACTTTGACAATCAATATATACTTAATACACTTCTGCTAATGCAAGGATTTTGTATTTGTATTTTCCCCCACACCAAGCCACGCCCCCCCCCCCCCCCCCCCAAATAAGCCCCGCCCCCCACAATCTCACTCTAAGCTGAATTAAAAAGTTGGCAGCCCTGGAAACATAATAAGCACTACAACTTTTTTTTTTCTTTTTTTTGCCGGGCAGTGTATATATATATATATATATATATATATATATATATATATATATTTACTATATATATATATCATGGCAACCCTTGGATCCTGACAGTAAACCACTGAGCTAAAAGACACATGATGTTATTAAACAAGTTAAGTGAACCTACATCATTGTGTGTGTGTACATCTGTATGCTCAGATGGCTAATGAAATCACAGGAGAACACAGCAAGACCTGTAATTACCTTTTCCCAAAGAGCTGATTTTCAGTATCCCTACCATCATCTTCCAGTTTATCTAACAGACGGAATCAGATGCAATTATCTGGACTCAGGACAGATAAAACACGTACAACTCAAAGGACAGGCTGCTTTGCTGTCTTAACAGTTACTGTCACTCTCATTTATCCATGTAAGAATGATAAAAATGTGTTATTCGAGCGTTTTTGTATAAAATTGCATGAGACAGTTGATGCAAGGAAATGGAGTGAGATAAATTATGGATATGAGAAATTAAGGGAAATGTGTTTATAGAGGTGTGTGTATGTTATTAATATGGATTTTGATTGCCACTGTGGGTCATCATGCAGTACATGCTTGAATTAAGTCTGTATTGCTACTCAGGTTGACGGGTTCAGTAACATCCCCAGGAGATTTTCACTCAGCCCAAACGACACTAGCAATCTCTGTTTCGGATATACAACTTGCAGTCGGTTTGCGGTCTGAATGAGATTAACTTCAGGGTTGTGGTGATTTCTGATAAGCTTATCTAGCTGTTCTGCTGTATGTGTGTGTATTTCTGTCAGACAGGAGCTGGATCTGGCAGTGTGACAGTAAAGCCCTGCTAATCCCACACCATTAATGCTTCACTACAGATGCTGGACCACTATGAGACAAGATTAGTCTTTTCTCCTCCCATTCTTCTCGCACATTTTCATGCAGTGATTGATGATATTCTGTTATGAATTGTGCTGTTTAGCGGTGTTTCTTCAGCTACTATCCGCACTATTTTATCCCAGGGGTTGATTTGTAGTAAAACGCATGCACATTTAAACTTTTTTGTTATTTGAAGGTCACTTAAAAGTCTTGTTTTTTACCATGCTTTACTTTTTACTACTTTTCAAATTATATAGCCCCTATGATGTATATATTTTATTGTTGCACGCTTGTCTCAGTCCCAGAACTTCAGCCTCAAAATATCAGAATACATCCTAAAAATATGAATTATTGCATTTTGAAACTATTTAAATAATCACAGTCTTAATTAAGTGTGAAATAATCAGAATAATTTCTATCTTTATTATGTTAAAAAAACAAGGAAATCCCGCACACTATCAATACTTGCAAACGAGTATCAAAATTTTATTAGCAACGTTTCGGTCAATCACAATTAAAATGATTTTTGACCTGACTTATTTGGTCTATTCTCCCATGCACCTGCAGGTGTGTGATGGTGATTGCTAATATCTTTATTATGTTAATGTTGCCATTTTTACATGTTTGACTATGGAAAAAAGTTGTGAGAGTAAAGATATCTGGATGAAATATGTATAATATGGGTAAAGAAAAAAAAAAATCCAGGTAAATATCACAACAGAATATTTGTATTGTGCTCTATTTCCAAACTGTAATTCCAGTGTCAAATTATGCAAAAGATGTGAAAACATGATTTATTGCATTTATTTATAATTCTTAAAATAGTCAGGACAAATGTCTTGGTTTTTTTTTTCAAACAAATGTCACTTCCACCACAGAATGCTATTACTCAAGATGTAGTTGGTGATTAGAAAAGTCCACAGGTTCAAAGTGCTCTAGGTGAAAAACACCCGTTTACATTTGTCTTGATAGATGGGTTTCAGTCGTCACACAAAAGCCTTTTACTTTGCTATGTGAGAATATTTCTTAAGCAACAACTTCGGATAAAAACGCTCCTGTGTGCCGTCAATCAACTATTGCAGTCTATTACAATGGCTTGTCATAATATACATGACATATCATAGGCTGCCATGCGTATCTATGAACACTTGCTGTGTCATTATTTTCAGTTGTAAGGGTGAATTTGTCAATGTCAGACAGATCTTTGTCATGGACGGGACTCCAGTCTGATTAACGAGTCCCATTAAACCGAGGAGGAGAGAGAGAGGCCTTGTGGTGTGATGGATGTGGTCAGTAACCTCCCTTATTGCTGTGGTCAACTTCCTACTTTAGAAGACATATCAATACGTTATCTGCTGCTTTCCAGATTCATTATGCATGCAGAAGCTGGCAGAAAAATATGATTACTACTTGTGTCTGTTAATAGTCTACATTTATTATTATACTTTTAGTTACGATGAATTTGACCTATTTTTTCCTGCAAGTTTGCCAATAGTAATATTCTGTAATAATAATCTGTCCTTGGAGAGTATAACAGGATTTCAAGAGCCTTCAAAAGCAATTCAGTCCTCAAGAAGAAAGTGTGGAGAGAGAATTACAAAGACTGTCAAGCTTCAAAGAGGAATGGGTTGAAAACAGGAGGGGAGAGAAAGAGGTGGGCATTAAAAAGAAAATGGGATTGAAAACGTGTTAGACACGGAGAGATTTTAGCAAAAGCTATGTTAGTCTGTATGTTTGAGCATCTTTCCCAAGCTGAAGTGTTATCTCCTAAATAACATCAGGGCCTCATTAGTGCATGTCTGCTGCTTAATTACTGATCTGAATGAGAGATCCAGAGCCCTAGACTGTTCCACTGTTTCTGCTCGCTGTAACCCCATGCTGCTTCACATTAACACGCTAGCACTAAACTGACCGAGTGATCCGTGTGTCCTCTTCTCAGTCCCCCTTCGTCCACACCACAGGGGAGCGCAGACCGATACAGACAAGTGTGCACTTGCATACCACACACAAAAATGCTAATAAGACTCCACACAGATACTCCCTCCCTACATATTTATTTATTTAGTAAAGGAATATATTTACAAATGAATATACACAAATCCTGTACAATTGTTGTTTAATTTACTAAATAAATAAATAGTAGAGGCTGATTTAATGTCTTTACTAATTTATTTGATGAAGAACAGTAATTTTGTGAAATATTATTACAATTTTAACGAAAGGATTTTCTATTTGAATATATTTCAGTTTCACATGATCCTTCAGAAATCATTCTAATATGCTGATTCGGTCAGGAAGAAACATTTCTTATTATTATGAATGTTGAAAACTGTTTTTCTACTTAATATGTTGTGTGAAACTGTGACATTTTTATTCAAGATTCTTTGATAAATAGACATTTCAAAAGAGCGTTTATTTGACACAGAAATCTTTTGTTACATTATAAATGTCTTTACTTTTGATCAATTTAATGCATCCTTGCTAAATAAGGGGGATGTAGATGCCATATTATGATGTGTGTCTAAAATATGAAATTCACTTCAAGTAATTAGTTACTTCAATTAGATAGATGCACATTTTGAAAATCGGTTAGTCAGTGGGCTGTCTGAAAGCTTCATATTTGCTGGAGGCCCCTTTATAATGCTGGTTTCGGGTCATGTTCATCTTTACTTAGAGTTATATCACAGACACTTGGTTTTCATGAAATGTTCAATCTTACATCTAGCCATGCTGATTTGTTGAATGTTTACATTGTTTAGGTTATCAGTTGCTGACTTGCAATCCTAACAACCTGCTCCAGCAATAAACACATTGTTTAACCATGTAACAATACTCAATGCTCCCCATCGCTTGTTCTCCAGCATCCCTCATCTGTAATACATCATCATTTGACATGAATGTGATTTTCCTGTGGAAACTGAATAAGTGCTTAGCATGCCACCTCGACTGCTCTCATCCATTTTGCATGATGTCACCAGAACAAATCACCAGAGGATTTAGAGGAATGGATGAAAATAATTAAAGAAACCTTCAGGGAGAAAGGAGGGATAAGCAGAGCTTTTTTTTCTTCAATAATCTCTTTTGTTTTGAAGTGATGAGAGATTCCTCCTTCAGGCTTGGTTTCATTCCAGGAATTAACCTAAATTTAATGAACCTTTTCTCCAGTTAGTGCTCAAAGCAGTTTCTATCTATCATTTGCTCCTGTTTAAAAAAAACGGTAATAATTGTCAAACAAAAAAGTTGTGTAAAGTAGTTTTAACCGCTCCTGTTTAAAAAAAAAAAAAAAAAAAAAAAAAAAGGTAATAATTGTCAAACAAAAAAGTTGTGTAAAGTAGCTTTAACCTTAGGAAGAAGCATGATTAGATTATATGAAATACAATTGAGCCTAACTGATGGGGCTGTGAAGATTTAGGAGACAAAAAAGATTTGGAAAAACTGGCGTAAAATACTTAAACCCATGTAAAACTGCAGCGAATTCCCTTGTGCTAGATGCTAATTTAAGGCTATTTGT
>JARWKJ010000255.1:0-27248 GCA_029959095.1 Rhinichthys osculus
ACATTTGCATTCCGGAGTCAGATTCAGTCACAAATAATGATAAGCTCAAGAAACACTCCTGAGCAAAACATTTCTCATGGCATGACAAACATAAAACACATCAATCAATTTCAACTTTAAATTCTAATGGAAAGAACTTCAGAGATGTTATCATTGCATCATTGTGGCTGAAGAACATAATGTTCCCTTTGACTCTGAGAGTAAAACCAGTCGCTCAAACATTTGCCACAAACAACAATGGATTGTGGGGAGTAAACTAACCTAATAAAAGAAAGTTAACCTTTTCATGCCATGCATGCCATGTGCTGTTGATGTGGGGAATTTCAACCAAGATTCAGAATGAAGTAAACTCATGCAGACAAGGATAATGTTCAGAAGGACCACAGGACTCCACGCCACTACAGCGGATAATGTGATGTAACAAATTTTTACAACGTTGCATACCTATAAGGATTGATGGAACAGGCATGGCTTTGATTTGCCCAACAACTCCACATGTAAAGACCAGTTCAGAAATATTACTGACCCCACAGATTCTCCAGTGAGCTCCTTAACAGAAGTTCTCAGCTAGATGCTAAAACATGATGGTCAGATGTTAAGGACACTAAAGCAAAACCAATAACCCTGCTCACTGATCAGAGACTCCAGTGATTTTGGTTTTGCATGAGGCCTTTCTGAAAAAATTAAAAGTCAGAGTGAAGGAAGGTCCTTCAAAACATTTTTTCCTCTTGCAAAATAATAAACGAAAAGTTGTTTTTGTTGGAATTAAAACAAAAAAAGAAGAAGAAAAGAAATAGATAAACTTGTGCTACAAAATATTGTAAAAAAGGAAAGCTAAGACAGGCGCAGAGTGTTTGATGGTTTCTCCCCAGCTTCCAGTTCTGTCACACACTTAAAAATTCTAAGAGGAGTCTCTTGCCTTTCCATTGGTTCATACACCTCATCTCGCCTCTAGCAGACCCACTAGTGCTTGGAGAGCTCATTGGATAACCAGTCCAGTCCTTCATAGAGTCCAGTGCCCTGTGTAGCGCAGGTCGCTTGAACGTACCACTGTAAGAAGCCCAGACAGAGGAAATCAGCCAAAATGTAAAAAAAATGCCGGTAAGTAGGTTGAAGCAGCTCACTCTACATAATCTTTTTAAATGTCATGTAAACACTTTATTCCGTGCCAGCCAAGTCAGACTAACAGACCTAGATAATGCGATAGCAGCACCAGTTTCGTCCAGCATGTTCACTACTATTCACAAGTTAGTGGTCAGTAAGGTTTTTTTGGAAGAAATTACTTGGCAAGGATGAATTAAATTGATGGTAAAGATATTCATGCTACAAAAGATTACAATTTCAAATATATTTTTTTCTTTTGAACTTTCTATTCATCATAGAATCCTGAAAAAATGCAATGGTTTGCACAAAAACAGTAAGCATCACCACTGTTTTCAACATTGAAAATAATAGGAAATGTTTCTTGAGCAGCAAACCAGCATATCAGAATGATTTCTGAAGGATCATGTGACACTGAAGACTGGAGGAATGATGCTGAAAATTTTCCATCACAGGCATAAATGATATGTAAAAAAACAACAACAAAAAAACATTTATAATAATAAATATAAATATATATATATATATAAAACAGGTATTTAAATTGTAAGAGTATTTTACAACATTACCTTTTTACTGTATTTTTCAAATAAATGCAGCCTTGGTGAGCATAAGAGACTTTAAAAAACATTTTAAAAATCTTACTGACCCCAAACTTTTGAACGTTAGTGTATAAATGTTAATTAGATGTTACTCAGATTTTGTGCTGTTTAATAAAAGGTATGACTATGTCGAAACTAAAGAGTAGAGGAGCACATTGGTCTCATTAGTGTGCATGTGCGTACCGTTCTGCTGCGTAGACTCTGCAGCCCGAGTTTGTCTGTGAGTTCACTGACAGCCATGGCGTTGGGCAGATCCTGTTTGTTTGCAAAAACCAGCAGCACGGCGTCCCTCAGTTCATCTTCCTGCAACTGCACATATGCACAGGAAAAGACACTGATGAGGCAACTTAACCACATTAAGCTAACAAAACACTTCCACAAATGTCCTTAATCCTTGCTGCCATTAGAGATGCTCACAATGATATATGCTTACCATTTTAGAAAGCTCTTCTGCAGATTCTGCCACTCTCTCTCTGTCATTGCTGTCCACCACAAAGATCAGACCCTGAGGACAAAAGAATGAATGGAAAAAGAGAAATTAGTCTATAAGAAACTATAAGTAAGTGTGCAGTGAAATAATATTTCATACAATATTTCATGCACATCAAGATCATACCTGTGTGTTCTGAAAATAGTGTCTCCAGAGAGGACGAATCTTGTCCTGACCGCCGACATCCCACACAGTGAAGCAGATGTTCTTGTATTCAACGGTCTCCACATTAAAACCTGCCCAATAGAAACACAGTGCTCAGAAATACACATCATACAATAATAGAACTGTTCAGCCAGTTTCATTAAAAAGCAGAACTCTTTAGTGGTGCAAGACAGGACAATCAGGCAATCACAGAAACCACATGTATGACGGACAGCCAGTGGATGTTGACATATCATAAAGGGAGACAAAAGTAACACAAATTCAGAAATTGTCCCCAGTGGATGATGGAATACTCATATGACTGTTGCTCAGAAGACAATCCAATGACCTCAATCTATCCATGAGAACTGCTCTGAGATCATAAAGATGAGCTAATGATGTCACATGTTTACTAGTCCTGTCCTCTTACCTATGGTTGGAATGGTGGTCACTATTTCTCCAAGTTTCAGTTTGTACAATATTGTGGTTTTGCCAGCAGCATCCAGCCCCACTGTAAAACACCAAGAGTGCATGATGGGAATAAGGTTTTCAAATATATAAGACAGAAACAGCAGTAACGTGACTTTAAAACTCTCAAAAGAGCTCATGCCATGTCCTTAAATGGCCAAGAATATAAACTAGATTGTACTTCTATTAAATATACTGGAAATAACATTTAACATGAATTAAACGATACAACTCTTTATTGTGGTTTTACAGTTTTACAGTGTACCAGTTTTACACTATAATTAACTAGAGCATAACTGTAACTCTACTATACTAGTATGGAAAGTTGGAAACCTATACTAAAAATGGTGTAAAAAAAAAGTGTGCAAAAAGTGCCAGGGGGTAATAATATATATAGCTATATTTAAAGCTTTCTTATTCAAAGACTAACACCTTATTTAGAGCCTTTCTTTAGTCAACAAAACCATAAAGTTGAGTCTTTATAATTTAGTAGCCTAAACCTGCATTTCAGAATGTGAAATTTGGTCAAAAATGTGAATGGATTAAATGAAAGCACTTTTCATTCTTTTTAGTAGCAAATAAAGTACTTTTTCCCCCAAAAAGTGAGAGGTCTTGTCTTGAGCACTGAATATTTTCATTAATAAACTACTGAATAGCACAACACAATACAACTGTATAAGTATAATGGCATAATAAAGTGGTTTTCATGATGAGAAAAAGTAGTATGCCATTCCATAAATGCACAGTATAAGGCACGAAAAAAACATGACACACTATACTACATTATACAATGAAATACTTTACACTTCATTCGAAGATAAATTATACTAAACCTAAACGGGCAGTGGCTCATCCGTTCCTGCTCATAAACTGACAGTATCTTAGAATGAAATTATTTATCACATACAATTATTCAATTTTAAAGCTTGTGAGATCATATCGCAGGCTATTTAGCCAATATATAAATGCCCACTTGACTTAGCTATGTACCTACATTGTAAAGAAAATCAGGAGTCAGTTTTAGTTTTCTATTTCATCAGTTATTTTCTGGGGAATGACAGAATTGCGAAAGTTGGCTAACGCCGCTAGCTTAGCTAGCATGAGACTCAATAACCTTACTCACCCATGAGAATTCTCATCTGTTTCTTTCCAAACAGCCTGCTAAAGATCGACGAGATGGTCAGACCCATGATGAAGGACACAAATCACCTAAAACTACGGGATTACTCCAAATGTCTAAAGTTTTTCGTTGTGATGCTCGTCTGGTGTCAAGAAACCTTGTCGACTCTGCGCTTGCGTAATGCCACGTCACGGCCGCCGTGGAAGATATGATGCCACGCCACTTCCGACAAGGAGTTTTTCATAATGACAGCTTTTAGAACAAAATAAACAGCTTAATAATAATAATACAAAGTACACATACTGTTAAAAAAACGAATAATAGTAATAGTGCAATTATTATTATTATTTATTGATATAATTATTACTGCTCAGTAATAATGATATCAATAATTAATACAAATAATAAGTTCCTGTTTGTATTATTATACGCTGTTTTTGGTTGTAATTGTTGGTTGTAAAAAAAATGTCAAATTGTGACGGTACGTGGTCTATACAATAACGAATTAAAGAAATGAGAAAGTACTTTTGGTTCTCAGGTATTTTGTCGATGTTAAATATTTGAAAATTTGGCATCTCGTCAGCTTTCGTTATTTTATTGCTATGATTTCGTTATGTATATAACCTAGTGGTGCTATAATAATTATTCAGTTTACAAAAATATCTTTTGGTTCATATCCAGATGAAATTTAAATCATAACATTAACCTCCTTAAAAAATACTGCAATATCAGCAGTTTGTGAAATGTACCAGTCTTTCTCTGGATTTTGTATGATTGTTTATATAGTGATTATTGGAAGGGAACAAAGCAGTGTAAATCAACAATAAAATCCAGAAGGCATTATAACTTGTTGGTACATGATATGTCTTTTTCCCACTTCTTTCTCTATACATTCAGTCCACTAAGCAGGCTTTTTATTTTAAACAAAACAAAAAAACAACAACCGAGGCAACAGCAGCTACCTCCTCATTTTAAAATTGTACATGTAAAAATAACGAACACTATTCTGCCAAAGTGAGGTAATCACTACAGACAGACATTACAAAATTACTAAACCAACCTTTTTGCCCTTCTATTTGGAATTTTCCCCCATGCATATATGCACACTTGCAATATATTTAAGATAGATATTTTCTGTATTTTTCACATATTCATGAAGCAAAAAAGCAGATGAAATTCATTTATGTCATTTAATGACTATGTCATATTATACCTGGAGGAAACCTTAAATAACTCTTTTAGGTTTAATAAACAAAATCTACCTTCGGGTACAAATAAAGTAACTTGAACTTAAACATGCATCTCGGTTTTATCTCCCATAACATGAATTTGAGGCAAGTAAACCATCTTATTAACAGATTTTTTGCAGTGATTAAAAATTAGATTAAACAACCAGTTTGATCAACTGGTAATCTTGAAAATTATATTAAACAACCAGTTTGATCAACTGGTAATCTTGAAAATTATAAACAATCTATCGGTTTAATCCATCTCAAATGAGATAACCAGCATAAAGCTGTGCAATAATGCAGCCTATAGCAATGGTCTTTAAGAATAGAAAATCCCTTTGAAAGGTTTGTAACCAGAGTATATCAATGAAAAAATAAAAATAAATAATCACCAGCATACAATGTTTCCATTCAGTTTTTATCAGATCTTTATTTTCTCACAGGTGTGGACCTTGTGGCACAGTTCGAGCAAGAGTAGGGAATTTGCCGCAGTAGGGAAGTGTATAAGATCAGAAAATCCTGCTCAGGAAAGGGGAACCTTATTGGTTTACTGGAGTGTCCCATACAAAATTCTCACAGAATGCACCTTGATCATTGATATATTAAAGGTGCCAGCATACATACATACGATGCAAAAAGAAAAGAAACATGGAGCAGATTGAAGAATCCACCATGTCCATCCCACCTCAGAAAAATCAAGCAAGGTACTATGATCTGTTCAAATGCTTTCAACTAAAACACTTACTTACATATTGTTCAATGGAGGTATTTTACATCAAAGGCGGTTGGATATCATTGGGCTAATCAATCATGGACGACTCCATATTGCTGTCAATACTTCATGTACCATTTTGTTCCAAGCATCTTAAAAGCTCGGTTGGAGGCAAAGTCCCTAAGGAGGAGTTAATGAGATTTTGCAAAAAAGTTAATGTGTAGCTTTACAAAACCTCCTGGAATAAAATTAACTGCCCTGAAATGGAATGTTTATGGAGCGGCGAGTCCTACGACTCGCATGTCAGGTTAGGCAGACAGCACTGCAACAGAGACTTTGGAGTGAGCGTCAATGCACATAGACTGGCATTTGCTCGCTCTTAAGCTACAACTACTCCAAACTTGCGTGATAGGGATGCCTCAACCTGGAATTCCACCTAAACTTCCTCTCTGTTGTGCCATAATGCTCTCACAGTTATCAAGTAAACGTGCAATTTAAGCATTATTTTACAGTCCTGAAAAACAATCAGATTTGTAAGGGAAAAAAAATTAAAAGAACATTAGTAGGAATACAGCATAGAAAAAGACAGATAAGATAGATTAGACATGATGCCGAACACTTGATAGCTCCTCCACACGCGCGCACACACACACACACACACACAAGTTCTTCAGGACAGAGTCTATCAACTGACACCCTCTGTCTTTCTAAAGTTCACTATCAGCGTTTGGAGAGCTCATTTGATAACCAGTCCAGTCCTTCATAGAGTCCGGTGCCTTGTGTAGCGCAGGTGGCTTGAACGTACCACTGTGGAAAACGGACAACGGACAATAAAAATGCAGTCACTACTTAAACAAGTGAATGTTGGAGTCAATCAAGTAAGTGTGCGTACCGTTCTGCTGCGTAGACTCTGCAGCCCGAGTTTGTCTGTGAGTTCACTGACAGCCATGGCGTTGGGCAGATCCTGTTTGTTTGCAAAAACCAGCAGCACGGCGTCCCTCAGTTCATCTTCCTGCAACTGTATAAATGAAGAAAGTGAGCATGATGAGGTTGATCTAACAATGTCAATAAATCAACAGATTTATATATTAGTAATATATAAATGTGTTGTAATTTACAGGGCACAACAATAAGAATGGAGTCACGGGCCACCTGCCAAATTAGCTAATACTGCACAAAGTATTTTTGTAATAACAATTTAAAAAAAAAACTTAGGTAAGAAATAAATACTTTTCCTGATATTTAAAATAAATTATGAAAGTCAATATGAAATATTGAATTATTTATTATGCACATTTTCTTTTAAATTCATGTGCCCTCATAATCTTTAATCAAAATAACTTCCCCTGCCTCTAAAAGCGACATCTCTTCATTGAAGATGTGTTTCCTGTGGTGTGACAACATGTCACTCACATGAGATCACAGCAATAGCAAACTAGTCATCCAGCGTTCCAATCAATTCACAGTTGGAAAAAAAAGTCGTTTCACTTGGATACATCTCACAACATAATATTCAACAACAGTTTATGGGCCCCATTGACTTCCATAGTATGGAAGTCAATGGGGTACAACAAATGTTTGGTTACCAACATTCTTTAAAATATCTTTTGTGTTCAGCCGAAGAAAGAAAGGTTTGGAACAACTTGAGGGTGAGCAAATGACAATTTATTTTTTGGGGGGAAACTATCCCTTTAAGCTGGACAATGACACTATTTTCTTCTAGAGCTGCTCTACTGCCGAAACAAACCTTGTTGCATTATTTTCCTGTAATCACTGTAAAGCTGCTTTGAAACAATCTGTATTGTAAAAAGCGCTGTATAAATAAAGGTGACTTGACTTGACAATAGGGAAGAAAATGCAGTATTATTCCCAGAAATAAAATGGCATTGTCTGTTTTGGCAAATGGCAAGTCCCTAACAAACATAACACAGGGACTTTGTCATGACACTTTGGTAAGAAAGCTCCGGCCAAGAACATAAATGCACATGTAAATACAAATACATTGTGTAACGTGATCTCAATTCAGGTCACTGAAAAAGTGACAGGTTCTTGAGCGTGATCCAAGACTTTAGATATAGAATGACGGTTCACTCCTATTATGAATGGGAGAAACTGCAACATCTTCTGAGTAAAAGAGCCAATCGTTGATTGGTAAAGTCACTGCAGCTCCCGCTAGAAGCTCCGGTTGGTTCCCATTGAAGCTTGAGACTCGTGTTGCCCGGAGGCATTGCAAATATGGCCGCCGAGTGAACACACTTTCCTTGAAAGGGACTTTGGCGTGATACAGATTTTATGTAATATCTGAAGGTTAAATGGAATACTTACCATTTTAGAAAGCTCTTCTGCAGATTCTGCAACTCTTTCTCTGTCATTGCTGTCCACAACAAAGATCAGACCCTGAGCACAAAACAATTTAACAGCTAAAATAATGATCCTAAAAATGCTTCAAATGAATAACATTCACAAAAGCATCTGAGTTAAAGTTCACAGTACATCTTAACCACATAGAAAGAGACTTCAGATCAGGATGCTGCTGAAGGGGCACAGTGCCTGTAACTGATTTATTATAAGTTGCTTTGGATAAACATATTCAAGTGGCACCTTCACCAAACAAAATGGCCGTATATAAAAATCATACCTGTGTGTTCTGAAAATAGTGTCTCCAGAGAGGACGGATCTTGTCCTGACCACCAACATCCCACACAGTGAAGCAGATGTTCTTGTATTCAACAGTTTCTACATTAAAACCTGTCCATCAGCAGAAAACAAATACATTTCAACAACAACTTACTCAAGGTGCATCGTAATAACAAAAATATTTGATTGGTTTTTGATTAGTGATAGGCAAATACATCATCCATGGCGATTCATTAGATGATATTTACCTAAAAAAAAAGATTATTGCCAATGACAGCACCTAAATTTAGACCCTTTGTTCCTCAATTATTGTAGCTCGCTCAGAAACAGTGAGTGTGACTCTGCAACAGTTATTTTTGACCATATTTTTTTTTAATAATTTCTGTAAAAGCTTGTGATAAATTGGCAGACAGCAACAGTTACTAAGGTAGGATTGGTCAGTAATGTTTTTAAGGTGGGGCTTAGTGAAGAGTAAATTAACAGCAGTAGCCATTACACCTTTTGGCAGCTCAAAGACCAACTGAAAGCATTGCCAATGAATACAATATTTTATCATAATTGCTAATCATATTTTGTATTTATATTTTGATTAAAAATAAAACCACTTAAATTTCAGTAATTCATATTAATTGTATATGCTGTCAATAAACTGGATTATGCATAAATTAGTAATATATAAGCAAATGGACCCATCTAGATATCTGTACCAATATAAACAATTATAAAAGCTTTTAATGTCAATGTCAGACAAAACAATACTTTAAGTGCAAATTCTCCCTGAAAACACTTGGTTAAAACCCACACTGAAGTTGTAAAGGCAATTGCTGTGACATTACAGATATTGATCACCAAAATGAACAGAATCTTGAAAACTGATTCACATACATCACATATAAGATTTAATAATGAGCTGCTTCTGTTTTAAATGAAAAATGTAACATTGTGAAAGTGAGTCATGTCAGTGTAATCTCACCTATAGTGGGGATGGTGGTGACAATTTCTCCCAGCTTTAGCTTGTAAAGTATTGTGGTTTTACCTGCAGCGTCCAACCCCACTGTAATATAAGTTTTTTTTTAAAAACTTTAGCTGTCATTTTCATTACAATGGTGTGATTTTATCTATTCATTCAAGCTCTATCTGAAGCTAACGTTAGCAAGCTAACATTAGCCACTGCCCAAGAAATATGACATTGGTTATTGAATTTAAATGAGGAAATGACTAAAATCATCTTTTATTTAATCTTACACTCACATACTATACCCATATAGTCTTAGAATTGAATATTTACCACACAAATACATCAGAAACACAGAAGTGTAATGCACTTGAAACACTTACCCATCAGTATTCTCATCTGTTTCTTGCCGAAAAGTCTCCCAAACAGCGATGAGATGGTCAGACCCATGATGATTTAAAAGAAGAGCTGAAACCCTATCAACAAGCGAAACAATAAAGAAAATGTAATAACGTATTTTAATGAATATTCTGTCTCTTTGTGCTCAGTGTCTCGCGGTCGCTTGACGCGTTGCCACGTAAGAAAGGAGCCACCGTGGAAGTCTCGGCGTCACTTCCTGCTGCATTCGCATTCTGGCCAGTGATGTCATAATTATTCATAACTTCCGATATGTTCTGAAACGCCCACGTGCTTTTTATTCCGTCTGATGATAGCGATATCATACAAACTAGACTTGCATTATTCTCTTTTTTATTATATTTTTATAATAAAATCTCCATAATTAGGGGCACGGCGAATTTGAAAGCACTGGATAACCTTATTTTTTATATTTTTTATCTTATTGTTTTGTTTGTTATTTATTAATTATGGTAAATGGTAAATGGACTGCATTTATATAGCTAGCGCTTTCACAGACCCAATGGCCACCAAAGCGCTTTACATTTTGCCTCACATTCACCCATTCATACACCGACGGCGGCCGCAAACCAAAAACCAAGGCTAAATTAAGAACATCAATCCCTGTGTGCTTTATATATATAGTTGGTTGTTGTTTTTTAAATTGATTCATTAAATGTCATATTATCTCCCCGGACCCATCAGCCAGTATTTTTATATTATTTTTAAATTAAGTAATCTTTCTAGCCACCTATGCCATAGCCGAAATACTTTTCAGTTTTATTTTATTACTTTTAAAGTTTTTTATTTCAGTTTTCATTGGATAACTGATTTTGTTGCACGTGACATTTTGACCAGTAGAGGTCACTGCGTGCTAATTTTAGTGGTGAGGGTCAGAGTAAGTGTAGGCTACAGAACACAAACAACAGAAACACAGTTTACAGATTAGTAGTTCAACACACACATATAGGCTATGCATTATTAATGTTTATTAATGCCTATATTCGCCATTTGAAAGTGTTTCCAAAGATGTTAAAAGTTGTAGGCTGTTTGATATATCATCTAATCATTTAAGGAGCTTGACTTTTATGTTGTATGTATCTTCATGATAACACCCACACAACACCTACCTGTGGCACAAGCTCTGTAATGTAAAACACATGAGGTTTTACCCGCAAAAACAAGATATGAAAGCAATGAAAGTAGCGCAGCCGCGCCATAGCTACAGGTGAGACTGTAGATGTCACATGATCAGAGGTTCAACGTCCAGGTGAGACGGCGGGAGTCAGACAGACAGACAGACAGACAGACAGCGGCTGTACTGTATGTACATGACAGGATACACAGAACAACAACGAGCTGGCATGTAGTTTATGGAGTTAATCTCTTTATCATGAAGTCAAGCGGTGGATTATCAGATGATGAAGAAAAGGTAATTAATCACACTTGAAGTCTACGAGAATACAACTTAATGTGGAAAAAACAGCATACTGTATAGGCTATCATTATTTGCCACTATACAATTTGCTTTAAAATATTTAAACCAAAAACAGACAGTTGGCTATTGAATTGATGACTGTTAAACTTTCGATTTGATTACGTATACTAATTTATTATTACAAATATATTATAGCTACATATATTCTTTGTTTCGTCTTAATTGCACGCACAGATTACTGCTTTGTCTTGGATCTACGTCTCGACCTTGAGTTTAAGGTGAGAAATAAAAAGTTGATTCGACTGATATGTTCATTTCCAAGGAAATGAGAAATGTTAAATAAGTGCTTACGATCTATTGCTTTTAATAAATAATACATCTATAATGCATTAAAATGAAGTATGTGCGTTTCTTTTTCAATCAAAGAGAAACCATTACTTGCATCTGGAGTTATGCATTTTTTATGCATTTAACATTTAATACATTTAGGCTACACATAAACATGTTTTTTAGAAGTAAAATGTATGAATTGGTTTTATAATTTACTGAGGTAATGTGTGAAGCACGCATTTGTTAAAATTTTACTTTAAAAGTTAGTTTTGCCTTATTGTTATTAATTATTATTTTTTATATTAATTATAAATGTGCATTAATTATTATACAAATTGTAGTTTTATACTTAATTTTGTGTTGTTTATGCCAATATGGTGTGTGTTTATAGTTCCTCAATACAGCTTTGTGACCAACCGCAGCAACCATGTTTTTAAAATTAAATCAACAAATAATAATACATTTAACTAACAAAATGTTAGTTAATGTGGTAACATCTTAAGTAATTTATTTTATTTTATTATTATCTAAATACATTTACATGGACTAACTAATTCTAAGGGTTAAATCAGGTAGAAATATGGAGCGACAGGGACAGAAGTTGCTTTTTTAAAATCACAAAGTAGAATTCTTAACTTGAATGACCCTTTTTTCTGTTGCAGTCTGATAGGTAGTTGTTCTGTGGTGGTGGTGTCCATTATAAAGAGAAGGCATCTCAATGAACAGGTAAGTCAATATGCGAATGTGAAATTTCATTTCATCTTGCGGGAACAGATCTGATCAAACCACCAGCTTCTAAACGGGCAGATTTTACATTCATAATTTGAATTTTTTAATTGACAAATGGAATGAAATGATGGATTTGATGGATCTGCATTCCGCTGCTGAATCACAAAATTCTTGCTGCAAAAGTCTACAGTTAGGGTCAATATTGGCTAAAAGTGTGCCAGTGTGCGCAATGAAAACTAAGCCCTCTGATTACATCATTGCATACATCTCTTTTTATCAGCATAACAGGCTTTAGATAACTCTTTTGCAAAGTTCACCTAAACATTTGTAAAAAATATTTCTTCAGCAGGCTCCTTAAATTGGGCCTCCCCGTTTGCAAATATACAGCATGTTCTTTTTAATGCTTCATCACATTCACTCTTATAAATAAAGGTTCCAAAAGGGGTTTCACAGCGATGCATAGAAGAACCATGAGAGAACAGTTTTTAAAGTAACCATTTTTTCTTAGTGAAGAACATTTTAAAAATCTAAAGAACCTTTTTCCTCTTTAAAGAACCTTTTGTGGAATGGAAATGTTCCATGGTTGTTAAAGTTTCTTCATGGATCCACCAATGCCAATAAGGAACCTTTGTGTAAGAGTGTATGTTTTTTCTTGTATTACAGACTAAACCTCTTCTTCAGCTGGCCCTGGCAGATTTCCTGGCGTCGCTTGTTTTGATGTGCACTGCCATAATTAATTTGCCTTATGAAATTTGGCCACTCAGTGAAAAGCTCTGCAACAACGGATTGCCTTTGTCTCTGGTGAGAAACTTATACAGAAACATGTAATCATGCGTAGCTGTTAAAATAATTTAAGTCTAATAAAAGTCTGAAAGTATTTGTTTAAATCTCCAATTGGGATACTAATACTAAGTGCACACTTAATGTGTTTGTGTGTGTGTGCACGACACAGTGCATTTACTGAATAATGTCCTCCTTGTTATGCAACAACTTCCTTGAACACCTGAGAAATGAACATCTTGGTAACAGTGAGATCTTGGTGTCGAGTTACACAGCAGATGTTCATTCAGTGCTTTGTAGATTTCCAGCATTATTGTGTGTTGCCATAAAGCAATTGGAGAGTCTCATCTTTGCACATGTAGAACCACTGAGTCATGCATTGTCCTGTAATATATTATTGTTATATATGAGGCCACAACAGTAGGAAGGAAACATTTCTTAATACTGCTTAAAATACACTTTTTTTCCCCAGTATTGCAGCACACACCTTTAAATTGAAATATTAAACATAAATTTAGTCAGGTGTGTCTAAAGCTTTCACTGTGGACCTGTACGGCAGCTGTGATGAACTTCAGTTGTTTAAGCATTAACTCTCTTGTCTCTTCCCAGGCCTTCTACTGCGTCTCGTTTCTGCTTGTCATTGTTTATGCCTGTGAGTCAGCACTTGCGTTTCAAGGATGGAGAGAAAAAGCAGAGCAAGAAGCATTTGAAATCCAGGTGAGCAGGGTTGCTGCTCACACACACACGCACACGCACACACACACACACACACACACACACACACACACACACACACACACACACACACACACACACACACACACACACACACACACACACACACACACACACACACACACACACACACACACACACACACACACACACACACACACACACACACACACACACACACACACACACACACACACACACACACACACACACACACACACACACACAGACACACACAGACACACACACACACACACACACACACACACACACACACACACTCACACTCACATACTGTCGCTGTCACTGTCACTGTTATGTAAATGAAATCAATGTCACTGGTATTACCTAACATGACAGCAGCTATGAATGTTTGTTGACGCAGCTTTTGGCAGAGTCTGAGACCTGTCAGGCTGTGCCACATTCCTCCCGTATTTTCTTTATATAGCCACGTATAATTATCTCTGTGTGCAGTACATTTCTTAAAAGTACCCAACACTAAACTAATATTTGTTGTTGTAACCTGGTGTAGTTCAGTCATAATAAATTATATTTTAACTCAAATCCTGTTCATTTAGATCAGTGTTACTGTCATTAAACCCTATTAAAAATGTGTTACTTAAAATAAAATAAACGTTAACTGAAATAAAATATAAAAAAGCTAACTTATTTTATTTCAGTTGCAAAGGCACAATTCTCATTTTCGTTTACCGGTAGTTTAACTTGAAGTACTAAATAACCCAAACTAAATAAACTAAAACTAATAAATACAAATATTAAAACTATATAGACGTATAATAAAACACACAAAAACACTCAACAAAATGATCAAAATGAAACAAAATAGTATCACTGAGATACTATTATAGTTTTTATAAATATTTTTAATTCGTTTTTATTTAAAAATGTTTCATTTTCAAAGTTCATTTCAAAGAAAATTTCATAGTTTTTTAATGTCTATTTAGTTTTTATTTTGGTTTTTAGTTATTTTAGTTGAGCTAAATGAACATGATAAATTTTGCCTTGGCAACATAGCTGAAATAAAATAAGTGTTATTTTTAAATATTTTATTGCAGTTATTTTAATTTCAAGTGATGAAAATGTTTTTTTTTATGGTTTTAGTTTCAATTTTAGCTTTAGTTAACTATAACACTGACTAAAATTAAAGTGAAAACAGAAATTGAAAACAGATGTAGACATTTTTAAGTTACCCACTTTTTTGATTATTGTCTATGAATCAAAATTGTAGTTATTGATTCATTATAGGCTATATATATATATATATATATATATATATATATATATATATTTAATTGTGTGCTTATTTTTTATGTATTCATTGTCACAGTTATCACGCAGGAGGAGGAGATTTTGTCTTGTCTATGTAATTGCATGGTGAGTAGTTCCATTTAGTTTTCTTAAATGTATTTAAATATGATTTATGTTAAACTGTAAAATATGATTGATTGCAATGTGTATGTAATGATCTATATGCTTACTACATGTAATTTCTATAGGCTTGTACCAATAATTGGATACCTCGTCTATATTAATACCTTCAGAGTTATGGAAGCTATTCTCGTGCCAGCAAATGAACCAGCCAAGATGTCTGATATGACACACGTCAGCAGGGTGCCCTCCGCCAGGTTCTGTGGCAGGTGAGGATGAGTTTCTCTATGTGAGCTTGTGTAACGTACGCATATGTGAATCATTTACCTAAATTCATGTCTGTTTCTTCTTGCAGCTGCATTCTCTTCCTGCATCTCACAAATGACTCCTGCACAACAGTGGTAAGAAATGTATAGACAACAAGTTTAAATCTAAATAATCTCTGGAGCTGTTCCATCACGCTGTCTTTTGTCCAACAGGATCAGGTTCATGCCGAGTTCATTCCTGTTTTCACTCTCAGCAGTGTGTTGGTCGTCATCATCAGCTGCACAGTGGGTACACACGTTTATGAATAATACTGCTCACAAATCACATAATTTGACATTTTTCGTCAATTTCGTCACTTACCCTGAAAATGAATAGTGGACTCAATATGTCATGCTTTGCTTGAAAAGTGTTTTTAAAATAAATGCCACTTTCTTTTATATGTTATTATCTAATGCAATGACAAGTGTCCAGATATTTTTGGGGTCACTGTTGGTATTTTGCATAAATAATCTCCTGTAATATGTGTCTGTTGTCCTGTAGGTGGTGTACTGTAGGTTACAAAGCTGTTATAGGCATTATGAGAACACAAGCATGTTCACAATGTCACAGAAACATCCAGGTGGGATTTGGTCCTCGGCTCGATACATGATCCTTGTTATCATTTTCTGCTGGGCACCAGGTCAGTACAATAGCACACACGTGTTCTCAAATGCTACACATATGCAATAATGTCTATATGCATTTCTCTGAATATGAATGGTTGTATTTGTCATTTTAAACAAAGTTATATTTGGATTTTTTCAGCTCTGGTTCTCATCTGTCTGTCCTTCGCACAATCTCAGATAAAACATATATTCCCCCTCTATGTTATACAGGTAAAACACATTTTCTAAACTAGAGCATGTTCTGTTAATATATATGTGTGTGTGGGGGGGGGGGGGGGGGAAAGACTCTTTCTGCATGGTGCATTTGTTACGTCAGTAGGTGGCGACAAGTGACTGTCTTTATCAATGAGTCGTTTGATTCATTCACTCAACCAATTCGTTCAAAAACACTGATTCATTCAGGAACGGAACAAGTGACTGAATGAATGAGTGAGTCATTGAACTCAACCATGAAAAAACAATGTTAAAACAGGGTTGGGATAGCCTGGATGCCAGCCTGAACCCCGCCCACAACATTTTTTGGTCGGGAAATTCGGTCTGGACTTGATCCATTGAGAAGTAATTATGATCGGTTCAGAATTAGTCGGGCCAATCAAATTGCCAGGGCGGGCTTTATACGATGATGGACAGATGATCTGCAGTTACGTAATCATCACGTTATCAAAGAGCGCTTGGGTTGAACTGGTTTCCCTCAAAGGTGACTACAGCTGGAGAACTGAGATGTATAGATTCCGCTATCGCATCTGTTGTAAAAGAAATCGACAGCGCATTAATTTTAAAAGACGAACAGAGAACTGCAATCAAGGCATTTGTCGATCGGAAAGATGTGTTTGCCGTCCTTCCTACGGGATTCGGCAAAAGTTTAATTTATCAGCTGGCTCGGATGGTCACTAAGAAGATGGGACGCAATGAAAACCCTGTGGTCGTTGTGGTTTCTCTTTTGGTCGCAGTCGCACTCATGGAGGACCAAGTAAAAGAAGCAACACTGACTCATTATTTTACTACTTCTTCCAGCGTGCATGCAGTTCTGTTGACAACTATGCTGACTTACTGCGTTGCTCTGATTGGTTGTAGGTCTATCCAATTGAGTGCAGAGTTTTTTTTTCCTGGTTCGGTTAAGACACGCCTCATAATCAAAGCCCTATGGAGCAGTATCAGACTCACATTCTGACTAGAATATGAGTATGACGAAGTCAGGCTAGGGTTGGGAAGCACTGAGATAAAAATCGCTACTTCATTCAGAAACAATAGTGACTTGATGAATTTGGATACTTGCATACTACTCTACTATTTCTGACATATAAAGATTTGGTAAATATAGTAAGAGTAGTATGCAATTCATTCATTCCATGCAGTTCCGAATTCAAATATGGTCGGCATGAGTGAGTAATTAAATCGATTCATTAAAAAATGCCGATTAAAGGTCCGTTCACACTTCACAGCAAGAACGATAACTATAAAGATAACAATAACGATAACTATATTAGCGTCTACACGAACGATAACCGTTTATTCTAAGCCCGTGCAGCAGGTTTGTCGTCTGCTGCTTTAAATGCTCAAGCTCTTTAAAACGGAATAGATTATGATTGGCTGTCTTTATGATTGGATGTTTTTATTATTCAACAGCTGGGAAAAAATTGTTCTGAAGGTGATTCCAACAATATTGTTTCTCTGTGCCGTTATCGTTAGAGTTGTGGTGTGGAGTAGACTCTGCTATGCTTTTATATTTAGAATGATTTTTAGAACTTATCGTTATCATTATAGTTTTCATAATTGGTGTTAACTGGCCTTAATTCTTGAATGAAACAAGTGACTGATTGTATGAGTGACTTATTGAATCATTCACTTAACCAATTCATTCAAAACATTATAATTCATTTAGGAACAAAACAAGTGAATTACTGTATGAGCGACTCATTGAATCATAACCGATTCATTTTCAAACGATGATTCATTCAGGAATGCATGTTGCTCGGACAGGCACAACATTCGCGTTTGCGTGATACCTTACAGCAAAAATGTCTCCATTACAATTTGCAAGTCATAAATTTCAAAGTCTTAGAGTATCTAAATATTAACAATAACTTAAGTATTAACAATACTTAAGTATTTTACTGTTACTGAATGGAGGCTCAAAGATGGAAAAGTCCTCAACACCTAAGAGACATGCCAGTGAAAAACAAGAAACAGTTGATTTGTGAGGAGAACAATCACATATTTATTCTGTAAAGTGGAAATAACACTGAACACCTCAACATTGCAATCGACACGGTTGAAAACTAGAAACATCTCCGCCTTTCGCCGGTAAAAAGTATTTGATTAGTAGGTTTTGTTGTTGTTTGAGAGGTATGCTATTCACAGAGCTTTTAATGGTGTGGTATATTATCTCCCATGTGTTGTTGTACAGGCGCTGTCAGTGTCACTCCAGGGTTTTCTGAACAGTATTGTGTATGCGTGGAGACGACGCAATTTCAGAGATGCTGTGCTGGGGGAACGTCTGCCTCTCATGGCTTATTCAAACAGAGCCTTCTTTGAACAATCATTAAATGAGCCATCATGAAATCGCAGTATGAAATCATGTAAATGTTAGTGTGTATCCACATATATTTGTTTAAATGTTTTCTATTTATTTTTATACATATATTTGTGATACCTGTTGATAGGCAAGTGTACTGCTGTCTGCATATAAACCATAACTTGAAATGTATTAAACAATAGCTGAGCTTGAAAAAGACAAATTATTAGTTGATTATTTTCAAACCATATGTACCTTATTTACAAAAGTGATATTATATGGAAAGTGTATTTCTGATATATCAGAAGTTGAACTGCAGTTTTGTTCAATAAATGTCTGCTTAGCCATGTGCCGATACTTCTAGTTCTTGACTGAAAGTTTTTTCTAGTTTATCCCTTACCTAACAATGACAAAGCAACATATGCCACGGTTGTAAAAAAATAAATAAAATTGTCTCATAAAGTGTGATCCCATAAAGTTTTTCAGTACAGAACAGTCAAATATGTACTGAACAGAAGGGTCATGATTATGTCACATGGTGAGTTCACAGCATGCACTTTTCTTTATGTGCAACCTGAAACCACCGGCAATCCAAAACTAAAAGAATAATCAGTGAAATAATCAAGATTCCAGTCAGCCTTTGTGTTTATTGCCGTATCAAATGGGCCATAAAAATGTAATAAGTCTGATCATGTACACTACCGTTCCAAAGTTTGGGGTCAGTACGATTTTAAATACTTTTAAAAGAATTCTCTTCTGCTAACCATGGCTGCGCTTATTTGATTAAAAATACAACAAAAATCAGTTATAGTATTAAATATTATTCCAGTGTAAATCAGCTGTTTTCTGTTTGAATATATAGTAAAGTGTAATTTATTCCTGTGATCAAAGCTGAATTTTCAGCATCACCAGTGTCAGTGTCTTCAGTTTCAAATGATCCTTCACAAATCAGTATAATATGAGGATTTGATGCTCAAGAAACATTTATTATTATTATCAATGTTGAAACAGTTGTTGGTCTGTCAGTTGTACAGTTTTTTTTTTTTTTTTTTTGGATTCTTTGATGAATAGGAAGTTCAAAAGACTTTTGTAACATTATAAATGTCTTTACTGTCACTTTCGATCAAATTAATTATTCCTTGATAAATAAAAGTATTGATTTCTTTCCTCCAAAAAAATAAAAATAAAATTCTCACTGACCCCAAACTTTTGAACGGTAGTGTATATTACATAATTAAGGCTGAATTCATAAAAATGCCCTCTGTCTATCTAGGTGACTGGAAAATGTGTATGGTTGTAGACAGAGCACAGCAGTTGAGTTCTGGAAGTAAAAATGTTTTTATTTATTTTTGCCACATGAAAATGATTTTCATTAGATTATTTCATAATGCTTTATGGGATACTTAATTTATTCCACAATAAAAATGTATTGAAGCATAGTTTTGCACCATTGACTTTTTTTCTGGTTTTCTTTATTTTGATTTGTGTGATTTTTGTTCATTTTGATTTGAGAACCAAAGCCCATATATTTGCTGGGTCAAAATGATTCCCAAGGCGTCAGTTTCATGACGCCTAGGGATGAGAATGGGCTGTTTATATTTATATAACCCACATATTTACACAACAAATTAATACAATTTAAAGAATCTGGTTACATATTTACTATATGTTTCTTTTATTATAAAAAAGGATTTATTATAATATGGATGTCTGCCTGAGGGCTGTTGTATAACCTCAATGTTTATTGAAGTTAAAATCCAGTTTTAACACTACATGCCTTTTGAGCTAGGCTTTTAGCTTTGATATCTAGAAGCTTGCACCTAAATGACAAATTATATGGTGAACATTTGATCACAAAAAAACTATTATGCACATAAAGTAAATTATATGGGATCAGCCCAGGTATGGTATTTTTCTGCAGCAACCTCCAGACTCGAAACTGACTTTTGCAGCATTTGCCTGCGTTATCAATAGGCCTGATTTATAGATGTGATTAAAGGATTTGCAGTACTGGTAACTTGCTATGGAAGCATATGGGTAGCAATATTCAATTTGAAATGTAATATGCAAAATGACAATGCAATATGTAAAATGACATTGCATTCTGTATTTAAATTTACATTTTACATTACCATTTAGCAATGTTTGGTGCAAAATGAAAATGAAATTACATAATTTACATTTGCCATTTCATACACTAGTTTTAATATGCATTATTGAAACGCTTTATAAGTTGCAAAATTAAAATGAAAATGCATTAGAGAAATTATTAGATATGTGTAGCATGTTCAAGCAAAAACTGGCAAAATGATCATTCAAATGTTATTTTTCTTAATTGCATTTACACTCACAGTCAAGACACTTGCGATTGCATTTTCATGAAATGTTCCGCAATGAATGTAGCAAAATTTAATGTGCACATTGAAAATGCATTCCGAGTCGATCACGCCCCCTCCTGCCCTGTCAATCACTGCATCAAGGCGGGGCTTAAAGTTCGCCCATTTAAGACATGAAGTTGTATGCAATCCTTACCTGCACTATAGTGCATACACACTGACTCACTCTGTTGTCACCTCCCTGGTCAGAGTTCTGGCCGCTGGAAGTTTTTCAATGAAGTAGGCCTAGCCTACTCCCGGTTATTTTCCGGGGTCACAAAACTGTGCGTTTTTACGTGAAAAAATGATTTGCGTTTCAAAGCTTGATTAATTTACCACACAAAAAACACGCCAGTCAAAATTCATACCTCAGTTTTAATCGGCACTATTTTCTATCCATTTCTATCAATCCGCGCTGCTGTCAACGTCAACAGTGCGCACGTTCCGATCAGCTGTTAGTGTTTACACAATCGATTGACAACGACGTAAAAAGTATTAAATTAACAATGGTGCGAACTTGTAAATTCCCAGGCTGTGACCACAACGATGTGCCGGGATCAAAGTTCAGATTCCATCGTTTTCCTGTTTCGAATATAATGCGAATATAATGCGACAGCTTTGGCTGGTAGCCATCGGCTACTCTGCGGGAGCTAAAATATCCAGAATAAAGGATTTTCGTGTGCTCACTTCAACGAAGACGATTACATCCCCAACCAAGGAGGAAAAGGAAAATTAAAGAGTTTTGCTGTACCAGTACCACGGGTAACGAATCACTTTATGATCCCATGTCTAAACTGTACGGTAAACAAGCTGATGTTTAGACTCCATTAAACACGTGAAAAGATGTCTAATATAAAAACAGTATAGCCTATAGGGATATTGGTACAATTTGCTGAGAAAACGATTTGATTGAACACATAGCCTATAGGGATATTGGTACAATTTGCTGAGAAAACTATTTGATTGAACACACACACAATTGAGGTTTGGTGTTGCAATCAATAACATTGTTGTTGTGCTAAAATTACTTTCATCATCTGATCCGTCTGACATTGTGCTAAAATTGGTTTCATCATCAGAAGTTTCGCAGTCAGACATGTTGTCAGCGAGTTGCGCTATCAACAACTGATCTGAACGTGCACAATGTTGACGTGAACAGCAGCGCGGATTGATAGAAATGGATAGAAAATAGTGCCGATTAAAACTGAGGTATGAATTTTGACTGGCGTGTTTTTTGTGTGGTAAATTAATCAAGCTTTGAAACGCAAATAATTTTTTCACGTAAAAATGCACAGTTTTGTGACCGCGGAAAATAACCGGGAGTACTTCATTGAAAAACGTCCAGCGGCCAGAACTCTGACCAGGGAGGTGACAACAGAGTGGGTCAGTGTGTATGCACTATAGTGCTGGTAAGGATTGCATACAACTTCATGTCTTAAATGGGCGAACTAACCCTTTAAGTTGTGTTGTTTCTCTCTATGGCACTGGTGGGGGGTATTACGCAGAGGGTCACGAAGGTTCAAGTGAGGCAACATGGACAAGTCAGTTCCACAGCTTCTCCGAGAAGCTGCACAAGCAATAGAGCGACAAAATGCAAATGCTGCCCCTTCAGAAAGACCATCGTCCAGCTTAAGCATGACGCCTCCGGATCGAAGTGGTGGGACACGGGGTAAGTTGGCAGAAAGAGAAGAGACAAGGGGTCGGTAGCAGGGCTACCAACTCTCACGCATTCAGCGTGAGACTCACGCAATTGAGCCAATTCTCACGCTCTCACGCTCTCACGCCACACCCCTGATTTCTCACGCTGAAGTGTCAACCCGGTCGGTCAAATGCCTGAAAGGTAAGTTTATCTATAGATCTACCAGTTGCGCCATTCGTGATCGACTAGTTTTACCACAAACTAGTTAAAATATCCTGTAATCTAGAGCGAGCGTGCATGCGAGACAGATGTGTTGAGCTCCTAACGGCGCGGTCCTAACCGCGCACGCGCACGACGGCAGAGAGGTAAGCGAGCGAAAGAGCTTGCGTGTCTTTCGCAACAGAACCCTCCCCCGTCCCCCTGAGCACTTTTCGTACATACGCTCTATGGTCACGGCCTTAAGCTGTGTACTAGAATTACCCTCAATTACCCTTAAGTCTCAAGGTGGGAGAATTTCCTTTCCACCCACAAAAGCACGACCGCCCACGAAGAAAGCTGGCTTGCCATCTGTCCGAGCCTGATCAACAATGGGCCACAGTTTCTTTCTTTTCTCTCTGTCCTCTGCTGACAATTCCTCCGCCAGTTTCAGGTTTATGGTCTTCAGGAAGCCGGAGTTCTTTGCGGAGCGCCACACGGCATCACGGTAGAATCTGGAAGACAAGCGCACAATGACACCTCTCGGTTGAATGTTACCAGGCTTCCTGGGGCCGAGGCGGTGAATGACGTCTATGGCATCTGGAAGCTTGGTTTTGGCCTCTGGAAGCAGACCCTGGCATATCTGGATAATCTCATGTCGCAGATCCTGCTGATTGTTTTCTTCTAGGCCGTAGAGCTTGAGATTCCAGCGTCCGGAGTACGCTTCTAATTGAGAAACACGCTGCTCAGTCTTGTCAGTATTAACTTTGCAAGCCTCAATCAGCGATTCACAGCGGTCAACTCTCTCTTTAACGCTTTTTACTTCAGCACAAACAGCATCAAAGGAATCTTTAATACCGGCGATCTGCTTGGTGTTTTCTGTAACTGCCATCTTCACGTCGGCAATCACCAAGGAGTTGTCACTGACCAACTTTTCCAAGGCATCTGACCTGCTGTTTATCAGCTGAGAGAGGGAGGAAAGCTGGGAGAGGATTGCGGTAGTTGTCGTATCTTCCACACGTCTCCATTTAGGTGCAGGTGATTTAACCGGGGGGATGGGAAGTTGCAGAAAATTATCATCCACTAACGAGACCTTCAGTACCTCCGTGTCTGACTCGAGATAGTCGTGCATGTTGTCAATGAGCATGTTGTTTGTATCTGACTGCTCAGTGGGAGCTAACGTTTCAGCCATGTTGGTAGAACACGTACTAGCAAGCGCTTTTTTAGCGCCGCTTTTCCTCTTCTCCTGAGGCTTCATTTTACCAGCAAAGGTAACCAGAATACAGCCGGACAAACTCAGTACATGAACTAAAAGCAAAAAGTCCGTTTTGTACACACTTTAACTATATAGAAAACAGTTCGGTTTGCGGAGCTCAGAGAAACACGTTCACTCAGAGCGCCATCTTGGTCGACCCCCCCACCAATTACAAGAGATCCTAGCTGCAGCCAGTAGCGCGATGATGTGACTGGATGGTCCAATACGTACTGGACGCTGTTACGCGCATGCGCGGTGGTGTGTTTTGGTGACGTCATACATGCATGCGCATTACTAGAGAGTTGGTGAACAATCATGGAACAATCGGACGTGCTTTGATCTTCCAAGAAAAATGATGTAATAATTAACAACATTGATTGTGTATTAGTTGGTATTTCATCTTTGGAATCTTTATTTACTCTTTTGATGTTTCAACATGTATAGTCGTGTGTAGTGTTATGCATCCGAAGCGAAACGTGTTTATGTGTGGTTACAAAAATATATAAATAATAGTAGATAAATATGTGTTGTGATGTAAGACGTGACAAGACAAGAGAATGTGTTTCTTAAAGTTTCTTCTTAAAGAGTTTATTTCTTTGACGATTGATGTTCCCTGCTCAATGATCGCTCAATTATTTGTTTGCTTTTCCCTTGGGGAG
The DNA here is from genome assembly GCA_029959095.1 of Rhinichthys osculus. Lineage (NCBI taxonomy): Eukaryota > Metazoa > Chordata > Actinopteri > Cypriniformes > Leuciscidae > Rhinichthys > Rhinichthys osculus. The sequence continues at coordinate 24,826 of JARWKJ010000255.1, forward strand.
TATTCGCCTGCTGGGGGAGGGGGCGCGGCACAGACTCTCCAATCCGTACAACGTGATGGCATTCGTAAAAGATAAAAAAGCGCAGCTGCTACTCTCTTCTCCACAGACACCACCGACCGCAGCAGAGTATTTCTCCGTGACAGCAGAGGCCGCATGTAGGAGCCATGTAATGGGAAAGTCATGTGACCAAACTATAATGGGAGTGTCATTAATTAAGTGGGGTTAAAACACCTGTTGTGTGTGTGTGTTCATGGAAGAATGGGGGTGAGTGCTGGAGCACATATTTTGTTGACCGTGCAAACGTGCAAACGTGAAACTTGTACAAAATAAAACAACATGCAAGCTTCATGGATAAACGCGTCACAGAAGTCATTCCTCCACTCAGCTCCTTAGCGGTTTTTGGTTTGTTTTTTATGTGCCGCTACAAGTTAGTCAACAAAATTGTTTGTTTGAGAACGTGAACGTGTCGACTTTGGATTCAAAGAAGAGGCCCTCACGCTTTTACTGGATGGAAAGGATTGGAAGCGCAGCGCTGACTGACGGAGAATCGCCCTGCTCTCGCTTGTTTTAATGAGGATCATTGCACATTGAACTTTTAACGCAACAGGACAGTCCGTGGATATGCTTGCTGCTAACAACAATCATCGAACAATTGGACGTTCAAAGCAACAGGACCGACGTCTTTGGATATGTTTGCTGCTGTTGAACTGGTAGGACATTGGATTGTTACGTCTTTGCTTGTGTTCGCGGATGATTTGAAATGGTCTGGCTGTTTGCGGTTTGTTTACGATTGATGCAGCGCTGTTGGTGCGTTTGATGAATTGTTGTTTAGATTGTTGGGCTTTTGCGAATCTATTGGAGTTGTGAGACGTATCTGATGATATGCGTTGTTTTGGATTGTGTTTGCTTGTTTTGGGAAGCGTCTAAACGTACCGTATTCAGACGCGCTGAGGTGTGCGTGCGTCAATCATGAGTGAGATTGAAACGGGTGCGGATGTTGAACCTGAACAGGACACATGTAAAAGAAAAGTTCAACTCACAGCAAAGGCTTTGGCTTATAAACTTGAGCAACTTCAGAAGGAACGAAAAAGAAATGTAAATGTGATTAAAAGTTCAATGCCAGCCATCAAAGAACTCACGCTGAAAAATGAGAACGTTCCAGCGGTACAGTCTGAACTTGAAACTTTGGTGCATACTTTTAAAGAGACAGTCAAGCTTCATGATTCAGTGATCCCATTGTTGCCTACTGACGAACAAATCAAACAAAATGAGTGGTTCTCAAGCATTTATAAATGCTGTGATGCATTTATAAAGGAGACAACGCAATGGATAAATGGAATTGAGAAGTCAAGTGTCGATAACCAGGATCAACAGTTGGCAACAGTTGAATGCCCTTCGAATGATTCAAAAAACCAGAATATGTCTCAAATTTCCATGCATAATCAAGATGATATAAAGCCAAGTGACAGTATTTCTAATGTTGGAAGTAAAGGATCAAGTCAACGCAATTCTGCCACAAGACGTTCAACTACATCAACAACTTCTTCAGCCCGCATTAAGGCAGAGGCTGATATAGCAGCTTTGTTGGTACGCCAAAATTTAATGAAGGAAAAACATGCAATTGAAGAAAAGGAACAGAACTTAAGGAAACAGAAAGAGGATTTTGAGTTGCGAATGGAGATTGCTGCAACTATTGCAAAAGTGAAAGTGCTTAAAGGTTCTAGTGTGCATCGTGTTAAAAGTGATGTGACTCATCGGTCCGATGGAATGAATTCCTATTTTGATAAAGGACAACAGGCAACACAGACACTTAATGCTGATGCAAATTCATTTACTCCTACAGCTGAGACGCAACAAATTGTTTCTTATAAGGATGGTGGCAATGCAGGTGCCAAGGCAAACAAGGGGAACGTTTCTCAGACAATTTATTCCCAGAACATCTCAAAGTTAAGTAAAACAATTCCGAGTGGTTATGTGAATGCCGGTCCAGGAAATACTGATCAAGTTCTCCATATTATGGATAAACAAAATGAAATTACATCTTTACTGATTCAACAACAGTGTTTGTCATCTTTGCCTAAAAGGGAAATTCAAGTGTTTGATGGAAACCCTCTGCAATATCATGCCTTCATGAAATCCTTTGAAAGTGGTGTGGAGCGTAAAACTGAAAGCCCTAGCGATCGCTTATACTTTCTTGAACAGTATACCAGGGGTCATCCAAAAGAGATTATAAAAAGTTGCCAGCATATGCCTGCCGACCGTGGGTATTTAAGGGCCAAAGGTTTACTACAAGAGCATTTTGGTGACCAGTATATAATTGCATCTACCTATATGGAAAAGGCTCTTTTATGGGCAAATATCAAAAGTGAAGATGTCAGAGCTTTACAGGATTACAGTCTGTTCCTAAGAAGCTGTTGTAACTC
>JARWKJ010000256.1:0-27215 GCA_029959095.1 Rhinichthys osculus
GGTGACTCTGGAGGTCCAATGGTGAGCAAGCAATGTTTGGTGTGGGTTCAGTCTGGTATCACCAGCTGGGGTTATGGCTGTGCCGATCCCAACGCACCTGGTGTTTACACGCGTGTTTCACAGTATGAGAGTTGGATCTCCACCACCATTGTCCAGAATATCCCAGGATTCGTCGTCTTCAACCCCTCAAGCACATGCCAACCTGTTTCTACCACCTCAACCGCTTCTACTTCATCTCCTACTTCTACTACCTTAAGAACTTCTACTACTACAACAACAACTACTACCCTAAGACCTCCACCCAATCAGAGTAACTCTCTCTCACACACACTCTACACTCCTATACAAGATAGTCCACCCAAAAATTAGAAAATATTTGGGTTGACTATACCTTTAAAGGGGTCATGTTTTTTATTTTATTTTAATATGTTCCTTAAGGTTCACTTATAATGTTAATAGAGAGTTTTGCACAAAAAAATAAACAAATATATATGCGGATAAACGATTATTTTCAACCGTCAGTAAACAACCACTGTTATGATTGGCTAACGTTATTGCATAGAAAACAGGTTCAACGCCGACTCACTATTAAAAAAAACTAGAAAACTAGTAAATGTTTTGAAAATACAATCCATATAAAACCATAATTTACAGACAAAGCATTATGAAATAATTTACTTATGGTTTGTGATGCAGTTACTGTCGGCTCCAATACAGTTGGATGCTTCATCTTTAAACAAAACAGAATGCTCCAAAAAAAATATATAATCCTCTGACGTGATCCAGGACACCATTCAAATAAACCATCCAGTTGTTTCCAATCCTGGGATCCTTCTGTAAAGTCTGTACAGCAAACGATCCATTTAAACTGGACACGTCAAAGACAACGTTCTTTCTCTCTTCTATTTGTCCTGTTGTAGACAAAGTGCGTGTATATTTCAGAAACTGAACGCACATCTGTATACTGTATCCACTGTAAAGAGCATTATTATAATGGGTTCTATTTGCTTTTGACGCAACGCTTACACTTCCAGTGTAGGAAAATGTCAGCCATTAAGTGACTGAATGCCAGTGAATGGGGCCTATTTTGCGATGATGTATTCATCGATGTCTTGCTCTGAAGGCAGTCATATGCAAATATATTTGCCCATGTTACATCAGATCCTGCAATATCAAAACGAGCCATTTTTGGAGCTTGATTAAATAAATGGTTTGCTTATAATGAGGAAGACGTTTTAAGCTATGAAACTTGCAGGATGTTTTGGTTCTTATATGTCAAACGATAAAGGAAATTTTGATTTCTCATGTCATGACCCCTTTAACACCACTTCTCTGCATAATGCTTGTTTAAATGTCTTTTGGTGTAGTCTCAAACTCTTGTCAAGGGAGATGTGGTGAGAGATTTGACATCCGTAACCGCTGCAACTGCAATCATCACTGTAGCAGAAACTGCTGCTTGGATTATAGAAGGCGATGCAGTAAGTCGAAATACACAGACAAATACATAAACAACTGTTCATAGTTCTGGAACACAATTCAAACATGATTCAAATTCTTAAGTCTTCAGCTCTGTTTTTTTTTTTTTTTTTTTTTTTTTGTCTCTGCAGGGGATTAGTGGATAACCCTTGGTTCGCACAATCTTCTAAATGGCTCACCTGCACTATATATTTCGCATCAAATAAATGATATTCAAAAATATTATTTTAAACAAGAACAGAATGAATCAGATTTTAATTCATTTCTTCAAAAATGATTTGCAATGAAACTGTGTGTGTGTGTGTGTGTGTGTGTGTGTGTGTGTGTGTGTGTGTGTGTGTGTGTGTGTGTGTGTGTGTGTGTGTGTGTGTGTGCGTGCGCGTGCGTGTGTGTGTGTTTCAAAAACATACCTAAATAATACAAGCATACAAAGTAATATTATATAAATGGATTATATAATCCAAGTCTTTTGTAATCTGTATTATATGACTAAATAAATACTTAGCATCATCTGGCTTTTGTAATGAGTTTTTGCTGTAAAGGGGGCGAATGTATGAAAGGTGTTTATACTGTCATGGTACAAACCACATGCTTGTGTATAGCCACAATGATGTACAGTAATAAAGTGATAAAATAATTGCTCAATAGTCATCTAAACAGGTGATAAAATATAAAAAAAAATTATATTATCAGACTGTTATGTTATATTTCTATTAACTATTGTTGAAAGTTGCAAATCTGAGAGAACCACATTGAGTTCCCACACAGAGAAATACTAACCCTTATTTTCTCACCACAAATGTTGAGGAGTCATTCAGCCTCTCAAAGATGAATTACAGCGTGCACTGTATAAAAAAATATATATATATATATATATAAAAAAACACATTGAAATGGATTGTGATGTAGAGACATACAAAGAGATTCTTAGCATAACAGTCCAGTTCCTCTAGCTCTAACATCAGAGCACTGCACTAGCAAGGCATGGGTTTTATTCTGAGGGAATGCATTAATGGTATACTTTCAATGTAATGTAATGTTAGTTGCTTTGGATAGAAGCATCTGTCAAAATGCATAAACGTAGAACAGATCTTCTAGCTACCTTTGAGGAGCCAACAAATGACCATTTTCAACAAACAGTACAAGGGGTCAGAAACGACAGAACTGAACATAAAGGTGTGTGGCTTACCTACCCCTCTCTTATATATTTCATTTTACAGAACACACACAAAAACCTTAAAGTAAAATATTTTTAGTAAAACAATAAGTTAAATAAGCCTATATAAAATATTATGCCATTTATAAAATATGTATGCCAATTTATATCTCTGGGATTTCTGTTATGATTATTTCAGATATGATTTTTACCAGCTTTTACATCCTCGCAATGTGCAACTACTAAAACATGCTATCGTGGTGGTTGTGAGCGAGGGTGTGATGCCTGCCTGCCTAACCCCGTGACAAATCCCTGACGCCTTCATCCGGGACTCTTCCACCAGAACACTCTCCAACATGGCGGCGTCAGGTAAGAATAATGCGCACTCGTGCTCTGCCTATATTTGTTGGATTCTTTGCGAAACAGCTATAAACAAGTTTGTGTAACATTCTTGGGTTCAAACGTAATGGTTATGGCATTCACTGTGTCCGTTTTTCAAACGCGGCGCTGTTAAATCTGTTGGTTAAATGCATTGAAAACATGGATTAGTCGCATTGGGGTAGCCGTATGCTCAGATAAATTAGCCAGTGTGCTAGCGGCCAAATCATGTGCCTCGTCTGTCTCGTTGTCCCCCTTAGTTTTAGGACGCGACAAGGTTTCGCAAACGGATGTTCAGGTAATTTAATGTACGTGGTAGTTAGGTTAGTGTGTTGAGAGTTAAAAATATAATGTTCAATGATAGTGCATAAAGTTCTGGTTGGTGCTAATAACCCGTGTTTGGTGCGTATGCGCAGTACGTTCCAGAGGAGGGACCGGAGGGTTCACCACGTGCACGGAACCGTGGTCGTTCTGTGCTCGTTTAGACTGGACCGATTGTAGTGGTGGGGATTTTGTAATCGTTTTTTATGTGGTTACGGATTCATTCAGTGCAGTTACATCGTTACTCTTGTAGATGGCGAGTGTCTTATTTCTGTTGAGTCATTATTGAATCATTCACTAATTTAATCGATTACTTAAAATAATCGAGGAATTCACGACCAAAACATCTCTTATTACCTTATATTAATTGACGTGTCAGTATGACATAGCATACAAAAAAAATAGTGCCTACGTAAGTTAACAAAACGAATCTATATGAATTAAATCTCAAAATATGATTATTGAATGCTATTTCCAAGTCTTGTACAACCAGGCAGATGCACAGTAGGCCTACATATTATGCAAGTACAGCCCCTATCTTTTTGAATAGGGAAAGACTGAATTATAAGAATGTTAATGTTACCGCTGAAAGAGATAGGCCTATTTTGAATCAGTAGTATCTGACACCAGTGGTATCATAAATTGTTCTATTTCTCTGGCTGGTCCAATTAACGCACATACGTTATAGAGAAATAAACAGACAATGCTTATGTGAACAAGATCATTGGCTCTTTTAACTGTAAGGCAGGCCTAAAGCTACCATATTTCATGTTAGACATTCCCATTCATTTTTATTTGAGTGAACCATCTCCTCCCCTTACAACATCCCTGTTGAGGCTCACTGAGTGTCTTGTCTCACCTTTTCATTTCCTAGTTGCATAGCATCAGCACGTCTTTTGCATAAGTGTGATATTAATCAACATTTAATGAGTGGTGTGAAGCCTATTAGCATCTGTTTTGGGTTTCATGCAGTTTATTTAGGGTGTTGAGATGTTGCTGTAGAGGAAATCCTCTACAAGTGTAATGACATTTCACTTAAGGCAAGCTATCCATTTTTTGCATAATCTTACTTTGTCTGTTATCTCTGTCACCATATGGCCAAGCTATGGTGGGAACATCAAAATATTTTTCTTACTAGAATGTCAAACTGGGCATGAAATGAGAATTCACCCTGTTTTCTAAATGCATGTTATTGATCTTATTGTAAATAATTCATCCATGCATGTTTCCTTTTTTGACTTTTTAATTCTTAATCAAATTGTCATAATTCTGATCTAATTTTCTGGTGAAATGAATGACAGACTTCTCTCTGGCGTATACCGGACTCCTCAAATTTTTTAGTCCGCTTAATCACTGCCACTTTCTTACGATCAACCTCAAGCTTGCATTCAGATTGGCCTCCATCCAATCAGCAACCGTTAAATAGAACCAAGTCCCCGCCCTACTTTTTTTTCCCCCTTTTCAAAAATCTTTCACTGACATATACACCACAACATGGAAGAAAAGATCAGTCGCTACTTTCATTTCATTGTGAATTTTAACATGCATACATGTATCAAATAATGAAATAGCTCAGTTTTGGCATTCTCATAGAATATGTTATTCTTTCTTTAGCTAAGAAGAATAAGAAGAAGGGGAAGACCCTGACCCTGACTGATTTCCTTGCGAATGATAGCAGTGGCAGTGCACCCCCCAGTTACCCCAGCGCGAAGACTACCAGCTGGGCAGATGAGACTGATGACTTGGATGGAGATGGTGAGTAAATCCTGGAATGGACTACATTACTTTTAAAATCTAAACCAACTCATTGCTAAGAGATGCATGACAAATGTGCTATTAACATCTGTTTTGCGTATACAGGTGTAAATAGGATCCGATGCATTTTGAAATCCAGTCAATTAAAATTGTATTCTGTATTAATCAAGTCCCATTCTCCTCCTCATTAGTCTCAACTTCCTGGCATACTACGGAGGATACATATCGAGCTCCTCCCATCGATCGCTCCATCCTGCCTACTGCGCCTCGTGCAGCACGGGAGCCAAACGTTGACCGCTCTCGGCTGCCCCGCGGCCCGCCCTACACTGCCTTCCTCGGTAACCTTCCCTACGATGTCAGCGAGGAATCCATCAAAGACTTCTTTAGGGGACTTGCGGTCAGTGGATACGCTGCATGCATGTTTAAAAATGGGATGTCTAGATAATACTTATAATATCTTAACTGCTTGACAAGTGCAGGTTGTTTGTAACTATCTTTTGTGTATATTATCAGATCAGTGCGGTGCGTTTGCCACGGGAGCCTAATAACCCAGAAAGGCTTAAAGGATTTGGTTATGCTGAATTTGATGATGTTGATTCAATCTTGCGTGCGCTCAGTCTAAATGAAGAGGTAGGTCATCAATAAAATACTGACATCAGTGCATTGGCGTTGTTTTCTGTTTTAAATTAATGTTGCATTAAATTTGTGTAGAATCTTGGGAACAGGCGGATCCGGGTGGATATCGCAGATCAGTCCAATGACAAAGGTGAACTTATGATATACAAACTCCTTCACATTGTTTTTGCCTCTGTGAAAGTGTCTTTCTTGATTAAATTTAACGTCATATTTCCTCCAGAGAGGGATGGTGGATCAATGTCAGGGCGAGACCGGGATCGAGATCGCGGTCGTGGGATGGACGGTGGGCCTGATAAGACTGATTCTGATTGGAGGGCACGCCCGAGTGGCGAGCAAGATGAAGGACCACGCCGAGACGAAGGATTTGGAGACAGTAAGTTAAACAGATGCTCAATGTATATCATGCTTAAAATACTTTGCATATATTATCTTTTTGAGAATGTCTACTATCAAGTGAAATTAAAGTATTTATAACATTAAAAGTAGAGCTGCATGATTACGTAAAGTAATAGCTTAAAGGGATACTTCAGGATTTAGCATTAAGCTTTGTATTAGTAGAAAACCTGTAGTATTTTCAAATTACCGTGCTTTCCACCCTCATATCCCCCTGAGACCGAGAGATTTATGTATTTTTTGTCTGGAAAAAATCCTCAGATGACGCAAAAATCCAGAGGCTAAAGACTACAGCCAGTAGAAGGAGCTGTTCCGCATGTTTTCAACTCGCCCATAGAGGGTGGAATCTCACTTACAGTTAGAGATGCACCGATTACAATTTTCTAGGCCGATTTCCTTTTTTTAAACCACTTTACAGCACACACAAATATTTATCTTCTATCTTTCCTTTTCACATCCAATATCAAACTAAAAAAAATTGATATATTTAGCAAACTAAACTTTTGTATGAAAACAGGTAATGGCAATAAAATAATATATAAATAAAAAATAAATAAATATAGCCTACCCTTGCCAGACTGACCGGCCGGTCGCCGATCATGGCCGATCACGTGAAAATCGGCCGATTCCGGTCAGCAGCCGATCAATCGGTGCATCTCTACTTAGTCTATGGATCTCACTCACAGAATGTACACATAGTGTCAGACATCTTTTTTGGAAGCTAAGTTAGCAGGCTCTTGTTCTGTGGAGAAAGCTGAGTAGTAGTTACCATTCATCCTCTTTTTCCCGTCGAGATAGTCCAAAATGTCCGGGATCAGCTTTTGCTTTCTGCAGTCGTTTACATGCACACCTTTTGTTTCAATCTAACTGAATTCATTCCGATTGGTGAATCTGAATGTATTTACATGAACGCTAAACAAGTGATCGGTTGATGTGCGTTTTAACATTGCTAAGAAAATTCCCGCTCCTCCGTGAGAGATACGAGAACGGTGCGTCTCACAGGTGTCGCTCATCAGTAATCACGGCCTCGTCCTGCTCGCCACGGTAAACATGATGAATGGCGACTGTAGAACGCAAAAGCCGAATCCCGGACATTTTGGGCGATCTCGAAATCCCGGGCAGACTCATCACGGAGACTCACTAGTAGCCTAGACTTGTTGTTTAACTACTGCGCTCCGTTACCGGTAGGCGTGGCATCCTAGGGCAGTGAAGCAAGTGCATTCTGGGAGTTGGTGTCTTTGATCCACATAAGCCAAAAATACATTTTCTGGATTTTCTCAGTCTAGAAAGCTCCAAATTCAAAAATAATTTCACATTTCTTCTACATAAATGACCCATTTAAATACACATTCATCTTTCCAGAGGTGAAGTATCCCTTTAATGCAACTATCAAATCGCAAATATTGAAGGTATGGCTGCACGATACTGGGAAAATATGCGATATGCAATGTTGAGTATTGCTATAACGATATTTCTTGCGATATAACATTTCCCTAGAGAAATGCTATTAAGCTTTTCTCATCATTTATATATGTAATGATCATACTAAAATAAACAGGTAGGCTAAAAGATATTCTTCTGATCTGATTTTCAGAAGGAGTTACACTTGCAAAACTTTGATTGATGGTTGTCTGCGAGACTGTTATTGTTACTTGGCATTTCGTTAGCAGTTTTGGTAGATGTGGGTTTACACTAGGGCTGGGCGATATGGAAAAATGTTTTATCACGATATGTTTTTCCATATTGATCGATCTCGATTCTTATCACGATATGTAGTTTTTGCAGATGTTGCCAGTTTAAGGGATATCCTGAAGCTTGAAGAAATAAGAGATTCACTGAAACTTTCAAATAAAGTTTAATAACATAAAAAAATAAACAATATACCTTCCAATAATGAGCACAAAACATTTTTGTTAAGGTCTTCATGCAGACCAAGGATTCACATTACCAGGGTTCATACACATTTTAACCAATACTTTTCCATGACTTTTCCATGACTTTTTGGCACATTTCCATGACTATGTATTCCTGAAAATGTCATTATAAGACTAAAAAAGTGTTAAAGCTTACCCTCAGAGGTTTAACACGCACAGCCACAACTGCCTGGTGCTTGGCGCCTTTAGCATGGCTAGCTAGCGCTGATTCTCCCATATTAGACAGGGCTCGACATTAACCCTTTTCATGTGCTTGTCCTTCGGACAAGTAAATCTGTCATTCACTTGTCCGGATTTTTTTGTGTGTGTGTTCATTTATTCTGAAGCAATATTCTCATCAGTGTTCAATCAGCTTTGATATTTAAATCGGCATATTGTAATATCTGCACCTTTAAAGGGCATCCCCTCCCCCAATATTATTAAATGTATGCTTCATCTTTCATTTTAAAATTCCTAAATTTGATCAATAAATTCAATTATTTTGAATAATAAGACACTATGGCTGTTACCCTAGATAGGGCTGATCAAATTAAATAATTTACACTTACAAATTACAATTTGCATAAAATAACGTTATGAAATTGATTTAAATGTACATATAAGAAACGTTGGAAAGAATGATACTACTTATAAACATAACACTAAACCGCCAGTAGGTGGCGGCAGGCGACCGTCTTAATGAGTGAGTCATTGATTCATTCAATCAAACGATTCGTTCAAACGGTTGATTCATTCAAGAATGAGACAGGTGTTTATGAATGGGTCATTGAATCTTTGACTCAACCGATTCGTTCAAAATGCTGAATCATTCAGTAATGAAAACAGTGTGTTCTTCTGAGATGCGTCGTGGTTCTGCTGTGATTTTTGTTTAGAACTATTTTCGCTGCTGAAACAGAACAAAAACAGCCAATATTGCATCTAAAATGTAAGTGACTTAATTGTAACTGTTTATTGAACTGTTGTAGGAAATCAATGTCACATTTTCAATCATGATGGTATTCAGGAAAAATAATTGAGGCTGCTTAACATATGTTAAAAATATAAAAACTCCACGTTTAGATGTTTTATTGGAAGTATGTTGTTAACAGTGTGTGTGTGTGTGCTGCGCTCATGTGTGTAAGTTAGATTTCTCCTCGAGAGGCTGCGCGAGCGTCAACAGCGCAACTTTACCGTCAGTAATACATTATCCACAATCGATCGCAACTTACAATAAATTTAATAAAATCAGAATCATTCTCTCGGTTTAGTGATTCCCTGGTTATTTTTGTTTGTTATTGATGTCCTAATCAGGCTATACGTTACTGTCCGGTCGGGCAAGTAAAATTCTATTTTACTTGTCCCTAGTTAAAAAAAATCCACTTGTCTCCCGGTAAAGCCTTAATGTCGAGCCCTGTTAGAGATGTCAATTATCTAACATAGTCGACATCTCGCTTTTTTATATTGTTCCTGGACGTTTTTGCCATATCCAAACCACGTCCACACAATTGACGTGTTACCTTTTTTTTCAACAATGTAGGCCTATTCGGTCTCGAATGATGTAGTGATGTCGCCTTCACGTTCGGCATTATTTTCGCTGTCCTCAACTTCAGGCCATCCTTAAAAATATTTTGGTTTGCAGTAACAGCAAAAAAAAAAAAAAAAAAGGGTCGGTAGGTAGGTCTATATTTTTTTTTTCAAGATTCAATGTAAAAAAAAAAAGGATAATTTTGGTCATGGTGATTAGGTCGGTATGAATTTAAACAAATTTGCATATCGTGACGTCACTGACTGGGTCTTCAACCCATGCCTTCGGGCGCACCATTGCGAACCTCATTCTGATACAGGTTATAGACCACAAACAATTTGAAATCTTTGTAAAAAAAAAAAACATATTTATTGCATTAATTCCAGCTGCATTCATTTGGAAAAAAATAGGCAGAATCAAAAAAAAAAAAAAAAAGGAGCCACTAGATTTCAATGAAAGTGGATTTTCAGAGGGAAACAAATAAATTAAAATGACTAATCTCACCAGCGCCGCGCCGACCAATAAAACAGCGCGTTTGGCACCATTCGTTTACATTTGACCCATACTGTTACAAGCCCCCTTTCTGGTCTAGGGGCAGGAAAGGAGGGTAACAAAAAGTTGCAGGGAGAGAGTGAGAGATTTGACCCATAAACATCTGCTATTATTAACGGAAATCAGTGTGGTCAAATGGCTAGGCGCATTGTAGGAAACTATAGGCCGATTAAGTAGTCCTGACATATTATGGAATGGTCGATTTTCTTTTGTGCAATTTAGTACATTTCGGGATGTGCTGTTTTATTGGTCAGCGCGGCGCTGGTGAGATTAGTTCCCGCCGCTCTGACCATTGGCTGGCGCAAGCAAACACTTCTCTCTGCGCTGTCGAGTCTGTCGCGCTCGCGCGTCTCGGTCCATTGAGCCACGCAGATTAAAAGTCAGCGCAGTGCGAACTCTGTAACACACCGCGCCGTTTCGTCCCCCTTTCGGTGTGTTTGGCTTCCCACACTTATGTGTGTTTGTTTGTCAGAGCCTATAGTTGCTGTGTGACGCGCGTTCGCGGTGGGCATATCGTGACGAGCTGGACGCGCTCCGAGAAAAGGCCGTTAACATCGATTCCCTATTTGAATTTCGAATAATGAGCGACTAAATGTAGGCTCATACAGACGTATTTCACAAGCAGTCGCGCCGCAGCCATCATCACCGAGCGCGAACCATTGACAGTGAATGAAACGAAGCGAACGCACAGGCCATAGTGTGACATGCGTAAACCAATGGTGTAATAGATGACGCCACCGGTTTTTATTCAAAAGAAAGAACGTAGCCTACGCAATTTATATTCACAATACTTACTATAATAAATGTATATTATTTTATTGCATTTGTATTAGTTGTTTGAAGAGTAAAAAAAAAATCGGTCGGTCTTAATGCAAGTTTACAACCGGCAAGTCGGTCGGACTAAAAGGGAAAAAAAAAAAAAAATTGGGTCGGTCCTAATTTGACAGGGTCGGTCGGGTTACGGCAAACAAGAATATTTTTAAGGATGGCCTCAGTTTCGCTCATTTTTTTCTCCTTTTTCCAAAAATGTCTCCCTCTCTCTGTCTCCTTCTGTTTACTGTAGCCACGGCTGCTCGCTGAGAAGTGGGCGTGTCCTACCGGCATACGGCAGACTCTGATACTGTTGTTGTTGCGCTTACTTTTTCATGTAATATCGAATAATATGTCCCAAGCATATTATCGAAATCGTTCACAATTTTATCACGATCCCGTATCGAGATCGAATTATCGCCCAGCCCTAGCTTACACTTTTTGAAGTCATCATATAGCTCCCTGAGGTTGCGTTCTAGATGACTGTGGAGATTAGTTTTCTCTCGACATGGCCACAATTTTTCCGCACGACTTAGTGACAACTGTCACTTATCTTCACATATAGCGTTTTTTTGCGCGTGCAAATTCGTTATTTTAAATGCAGGCACGTGACAAGCACGCTCAAAATGGAAGCACATTTTTCCAGGCGCTCATATTTTTCCAACTTTTCAGAATGCCGCAAGCTCACAGCAGGACATGTCACAAAAACCAACGATCAGCTTCGACCTTTCCGTAACAACATCGAAAGCTTGGCCCGAACAGCTGATCATAGCTGTACAGGGTGGGTTTTTATTTCTCATCTCCATAAATATATCTAGAAGTAAAGCTAATACAAGGCCTAGAAATCAATTAATTCTTTGCTGATACTTAGTCGTCATCATGGAAAGCCCTCAGCGCAGGTCATGGTTGCATAGCAACGACAGACGCAAGCGCTTGTGGAAAGGAGATAGTGGTGCGGCCGCGCTTTCCAGGCGTTTTAGACGCGATACGTGAACGGCCCCTTACAGTACCTGCATTTGTGACACTTTTTATTGCCATATTTCAGACGTACAGTTATTTTTAGGCACAGGTTCTTCGCTGTTGTCATTTTCCTCACTTGTCTCTACTCCTGCCATTACTTTTTATTTTCCACTCTCTGTTCTGAGCCACTAGGTTTCCCTTTGGGCCCGATCTAGCCAATAACATAATAGCACCTACTGGGGAGGTGGGTATAAAGATAGTAAGGCCCCATTTGATTGGTCGAATTTGGATAAACAACCTATGCATGCACGCAACACACACATACTTGTTGGCACATCAAATAAATGTAATTTATCGCACCTCTCTGCGATACGGATATCGCATATACTATTATCGCGATAATAATTTTTCGATATATCGTGCAGCCCTAATTGAAAGATAATGTATTTAAAGGGATACTCCACCCAAAAATTCTGTCATCATATACTCACCCTTAAGTTGTTGCAACCCTGTATGAGTTTATTTCTTCTGCTGAACACAAAGGAAGATATTTTGAAGAATGATTGGAACCAAACAGTTGTGGGGCACCATTGACTTCCATAGTAGAAAAAAAAATACTATGGAAGTCAATGGTGCTGAAGTTCCAATCGTTCTTCAAAATATCTTCCTTTGTGTTCAGCAGAAGAAAGAAACTCATACAGGGTTGCAACAACTTGACGGTGAGTAATTGATGACAGAATTTTCATTTTTGTGTGGAGTATCCCTTTAAGTATTCTGCAATTTAATTAAGTACGTACATGTATGTGAATGCATGTAAAATATGTAATGTATATGTAATCATAGAAAAACAGCTTTATGGGCCCTTGTGGTTTTCCAAAATAAAAGTCATTAGTCACTCAAAAGTCACAAATATAGTATTGTATTTGTACTTTTTTATATATATATATATATATATATATATATATATACACACTCACCTAAAGGATTATTAGGAACACCTGTTCAATTTCTCAATGCAATTATCTAATCAACCAATCACATGGCAGTTGCTTCAAAGCATTTAGGGGTGTGGTCCTGGTCAAGACAATCTCCTGAACTCCAAATTGAATGTCAGAATGGGAAAGAAAGGTGATTTAAGCAATTTTGAGCGTGGCATGGTTGTTGGTGCCAGGCAGGCCGGTCTGAGCATTTCACAATCTGCTCAGTTACTGGGATTTTCAGGCACAACCATTTCTAGGGTTTACAAAGAATGGTCTGAAAAGGGAAAAACATCCAGTATGCGGCAGTCCTGTGGGCGAAAATGCCTTGTTGATGCTAGAGGTCAGAGGAGAATGGGCCGACTGATTCAAGCTGATAGAAGAGCAGCTTTGACTCTTTACAGCCGAGGTATGCAGCAAATCATTTGTGAAGCCACAACATGCACAACCTTGAGGCGGATGGGCTACAACAGCAGAAGACCCCACCGGGTACCACTCATCTCCACTACAAATAGAAAAAAGAGGCTACAATTTGCAAGAGCTCACCAAAGTTGCCTGGTCTGATGAGTCTCGATTTCTGTTGAGACATTCAGATGGTAGAGTCAGAATTTGGCGTAAACAGAATGAGAACATGGATCCATCATGCCTTGTTACCACTGTGCAGGCTGGTGGTGGTGGTGTAATGGTGTGGGGGATGTTTTCTTGGCACACTTTAGGCCCCTTAGTGCCAATTTGGCATCGTTTAAATGCCACGGCCTACCTGAGCATTGTTTCTGACCATGTCCATCCCTTTATGGCCACCATGTACCCATCCTCTGATGGCTACTTCCAGCAGGATAATGCACCATGTCACAAAGCTCGAATCATTTCAAATTGTTTTTTTGAACATGACAATGAGTTCACTGTACTAAAATGGCCCCCACAGTCACCAGATCTCAACCCAATAGAGCATCTTTGGGATGTGGTGGAACGGGAGCTTCGTGCCCTGGATGTGCATCCCACAAATCTCCATCAACTGCAAGATGCTATCCTATCAATATGGGCCAACATTTCTAAAGAATGCTTTCAGCACCTTGTTGAATCAATGCCACGTAGAATTAAGGCAGTTCTGAAGGCGAAAGGGGGTCAAACACAGTATTAGTATGGTGTTCCTAATAATCCTTTAGGTGAGTGTGTGTGTGTGTGTTTTAGGGATCGACCGATATGGATTTTTTAGTACCGATACCGATTTTTTTCCCCATCAGCCTTAGCCGATGACCGATACGGGCTGCCGATTTTCTTGAGCCGATATTTGGAGCCGATACATTTTGCTCCCTCAATTTACATCATAAAAATGACATGATGTTAACAAATGTTACAGGTCTCAATTTAATAAAAGTAACATTTATTTAACATAAAAAAATCTATATTTAACAAATAGTAAAAACATGTGAGGTAGAACAAGAACAAGTAGATAAACAATATTTAACAAATATTAAAAACATGAGGTAGAACAAAAAAAAGTTCACTGCTGAAAATAAATATTTAAGCATAAATAAAATAATTACACTATTGCACACAGTAGCAACCAGCATAATAAAGTGCACAGTGCACACTGTACTTCATTTTAAAAGTAACGAACTATTTACTGCCATGGTTTAAATTTTTCTACATAAAATAAAATGAGCATGTCTAGTCTCTAATATCACTGCGATAGCGAGGGAGACACACACCACACGCGTCCAAACCTCAGCCAGGTGGTCGCTGAATAAATCTCCCACAAAAAGCACGGAACAACGTTGGTATTACTTAATCCTATGACCAGTGTTCGTAACAGCTACCGTATGCATACTAGGGCTGTCAAAATAGCTCAAATGGCGTTTGTATATTCCCTCTAAAAAAACATATTTGAGCATATCGTCGTGCATTTGGTCAATGACGCGCATTACGTCAATAACAGGACAAATTAATACAAAGAGACATAACTACTAGTATTAAGCTGCTTATTTGAGTTTAAACATATTTGACAACGTATTACTACAAAAAAAAAAACGAGTAAATCAACTAATGGCTAAGACCACAGAGCTCACTCTGGCTCGCCCGGACTCGCAGGCGCACTCTCTCTCTCTCTCTTTCTTTCTTTCTTTCTTTCTTTCTTTCTTTCTTTCTTTCTCTCTCTCTCTCTCTCTCTCTCTCTCTCTCTCTCTCTCTCTCTCTCTCTCTCTCACTCACTCACTCACTCACTCACTCACTCACTCACTCACTCACTCACTCACTCACTCACTCACTCACTCACTCACTCACTCACTCACTCACTCACTCACTCACTCACTCACTCACTCACTCACTCACTCACTCACTCACTCACTCACTCACTCACTCACTCACTCACTCACTCACTCACTCACTCTCACGCTCTCCGCGCATACCGGTTTAAATGAACAACAACAAACAAATGTTGAGTGCTGATCAAGAGTTTTGTGCAAGCAATTTAAGGTATTTAGCAGGCTTCATTCAGTGATCGAAACAAATACATTAATTGAAGTTTCACAGTACATAGAACCGACACTGAGCGCTCCGAGCGAGCTGTGCTGTGGTAACGTTAGTCTGCTACCGCGGGCGTGTTTTTCCACATTCGAAATATTAATTTTCACCTTCAAAATTCAGTTTTTTTAAACTATTCGAATATATATTCGTATTTAGAATATTCATTGACAGCCCTAATGCATACTGAACGGATAGCCTACAGCTATTTGCAGCTCCCTAAATACAATGGCAAGCAAGCAGTTTTATAGACGAGTCATTCGCGTTTTCCATTTGGACCCACAAACTTGCTTAGCTATATAGTTGCAACCACATAACAGTTATAAAGCAACGTGTTTCCATTTTCAAAGTGTTTGACAATATTTCAGCAGTCAAACAGTTAAAAGATGCTTTGAAAGTTTAAAAGTTACCGTTATCTTGAAGCGCAGGTTGCACTCTGCTAGTGGGGGAGGGACAGTGCAGGGTCTGCACGTGAACTGCAGCGTCTCCAGCAGCACAGAGCTGCCTGTGGACGCCTGTCTATAAATAATGCCGGGAAAAAACTATCGGCGAACGCAGCAGCCGCGTATCGGCCGATTCCGATACACGTAAAAAACGCAAATATCGGCCGGCCGATATATCGGTCGATCACTAGTGTGTTTGTGTGTGTGTGTGTATATATATATATATATATATATTCTTTTTTTTTTTTACAGTGAAATATTACAATATAAATCTTTTTTTGTTAATTTAGATCATTTTAAATCTGGTTTGACTGTTAACATACAGTTGTTTGTACTATTTTGTGTAATGCCTTGTGGTGTCTTTTTGCAGGGTCTCGTGATCGCTTTGAGTCGGACCGATTCAGAGATGCTCCAAGGCGTGATGATCGATTTGACAGCGGTCGAGATCGCTTCAGTGGGAGAGATCGCTACGACGACAGAGGTAGCAGAGACTATGATCGTGGAGGTTGGTGGAGTTTCATCCAGTAGAATTTCTTATGATACTCTACTCAAAAATGGTGGTGCAAGTTATTAAAGGAATAGCTCACCCCCAAAATTAAAATTGTCACCATTTATTCACCATCAAGTTGTTCCAGACCAAACCTGTATGAATATTTCTTCGGCTAAACACAAAAAAACATATTTTGAAGAATGTTGGTACTTGATAACCAAACAGTTGATGGACCCCACTGACTTCCAAAGTATGAAAAAAATAAATAAATACTATGGAAGTCAATGGTTACCATCAACTGTTAGGTTAGCCATATTCTTCAAAATGTCATCTTTTGTTTTCAGCAGAATAAAGAAATTCATACAGGTTTAGAACAACTTTAGGGTGAATAAATGATGCCAGATTTTTCATTTTTTGGTGAACTATCCCTTTAATTTCTCTTTGAGTTCATGAATGTTTGGTGTGTACATTTATTGCAGTTTGCTTTGTAAGTAATGCTACGGTCATATGATTGTCTTAGGATTTGACTCACGTGGTGGTGGAGGACGACGAGGATTCAGCAGTGGCTTCAGACGAGACTTTGATGACCGCCGTGATGGAGATCGCTACGGAGATCGTGAAGAGCATTTTGACAAGAGGGATGACGGACGAGAAGAGAGGGGTACATGATGAGATTAGCTCATGGAGAAATTACACACGTCAGCTTTAAAGATAAAAATTTTATATCAGAAATGTTGTCTGCCTATTCTAATTGTATGAGATTTTTCATTCCAGCCTCTACACAGAGGCCCAAGTTAAACCTGAAGCCACGGAGCATCCCAAAAGAGGAGGAACAGAGTGGAAGCTTGCCCCCCCAGAGTAACACGACAAGTTCCAGCAGGGCTTCCTCTATATTTGGGGCAGCCAAACCTGTGGACACGGCCGCCAAGGAGAGAGAGGTGGAGGAGAGGCTGAAGAAAGAACAAGATAGACTCCAGAAACAGTTGGAGGATGACAAGAACAGGGGCCCGGAGAGACGGCCAAGAGACCGGTGAGAAGGGGGAAATAGATGGGTAGATACGAAACTTGGTTGCTCACCAGCGAACCACACTCTTGTCTACTTGGAAAGTTTGTTAGTGGTGAGAAAATCTTGATGGGATGAAATGGAATACAGCTGAGGATCATCTGTGCTGTGTTCGAAATCGCCCACTATACCCTTATTCACTATTCCCTACATTACTCCATTGATATAGTCCACTTGAAACTTCCACTTGAAACGAGTGAGTGAATTCGGACACAGCTGAAAGGGCTGCCGATTTTGCATAGTTTGTGTTTGCTGTTTAACAATCATTTGAAATGTAGCAAACTGGCAGCTCCAGTAGTAATGGAAAGATTTATCTTGAACTCTGACATGGAAACTTGCATATAAACTTGAATTAATCAATTTAATAACAAATTAAAAAGGAATTTATACCTGTATGATATTACGCTGGACCAGCACGGTTTGGAAAATGGATGGATGATTTGATTCAGCTGCAGGCGCCATCTCCTGGTGAGACGCGGGAATTCATTCAGTGCGCGACTCAGTGCATTATGGGTATTCTCTAGCCGTTGAGTGTACATCGGTTGTACACTCGTTATTACGGTGCATTATGGGATTGAATGATTGCACTCAATAACGTCAACTATGGTTTCGAACACCATTACAAATGGCTGCCCCATCAATAGTGCCCTATTTAAGGGTATAAGTGGCAATTTCGGACACAGCCCTGGAGTCTCTGAAAAAGTGGCATTTAAATAGTGATTAAAGAGTAATTTTAGGAGTTGAATTTCTTTTCTTTTTTTTTTCAGAGACCCGAGTTGGAGAAGTGAAGAGCCGTTTAAAGAGCGCCAACGCACAGGAAGTGAATCCTCACAACCTAAAGGTAATACTTTCGTGTTCTTAGCAGATACCTTATCAAAGAATGTAGATTAGGGATGCACTAACATTACAATTCTGATTAATGTTCTCATATGATAGCTGATAACCAACCAACTGGTGTTAGAAACGGGTGTAGTCATTAAAAAAACTTGTAGAAGTGCTATATATGCTTTTTTTATTGCATTGAATGAATGATGGATTGTTTTAAGCAATGTTGCTGTTGTTAACTAAAACTATTTAAGAAAATTTGTGAAATATAAATTCAACACTTAAAGTCCCTGTAAAGGCAATTTCAAAAAAAAAATCTAAACACATTATAAATGTTAGAAATGTATTGCTAAAACATATTACAAAGACTGTGAACTGTGAAGTACTGATTTGTGGAGTTAGACCGTTAAACAGTTTTTCACCATTGCTATTTTCCGGATTTTCTGGGCGGGGCTAAAACAGGGCTCGATGACGCACTGGAGCCCTTGAGCTCCTGGACACGCCCCTACTTGATGACGCACTGTAGCCGCTGAGGCTTGCCGCTCCTAACAATATTATAGAGCACATTCACATCAGTTTGCCGCTCAATCGCGAGTTACTGTCAGCACTATTATTAGTAACACAGCCTACAGATTGCTAGCTAGCTATGCCTTCGTCACGGAAATGCGTAGGCCTACTACCTGGATGCGATCACCGGATCACGTACAAAACAGATCGGTGTCCTTATTTAAATTTCCGAAAAACGATTACATCAAGAAGTGGATTAATTTTGTGAAGAGCCACCTTGATGGAGAGCTGAGGATCACCGCCAACACCCGCCTCTGTAAGTGATCATTTTACACGGGATAGTTTTATAAACTTTCGTCGGAGATAACTGTCTGGGATTCACTGATAATCCGCTGTTACTGGTGAATGGGGCCGAACCGACTCCCGCCTGGCCTTCATCCTCCCGTCGCGCCGACAACTGGTGTCATCGGCAGTGCGTGCACACCGTGTGAGCATCTATTCCGGCTGTAGAGTTGAGTGTGGCGAGTCGACGGCAGCTTTCCCGCGAGTGGGCGTGGTTTCAGCGCAGCCAGTGGACACGCCCCCAGCGTTTGAGAGCAGAGATTACTGCTCATTTCTTCAAGATTTTGATAGCTTATTTTATGTACTTGCTGGCTTTTTTTATCATTCAAATTTGGCTGGGTGACTAATAACTAATTTTTCTGTGGTGTGACAAACTCAAAACACATACTTAATTTTGACTTTACAGGGACTTTAAATGAAAATTAGAAATTTTACTAAAACGCTAAAACTAATGCTGAAATAAATATCAATTAAAGCTAAATAGAAATGTAAAAGGACAAAAGCACATAAAATAACTGATCCTTTAAAATAAACTGAAAATACAAATAAAAACTAATTCAAAATATTATTAAATGCTTTAATAGTGTATAAATAATACTAAAATAACACTGGTTTGAAGATCTCTAATGATAGCAGGAAAACAAAAAATCCAGTGGTTAAATTAATAAAAATCTATTTCTGTATCTGTGATGTTAAGGATCTAGGTCTCAAGATGGTGAACATTCAGAGAATGAAGTCTTCAGTGGCCAGGAGGATGAGCCGATCTCTCCTGCATGTACATCACCCTCTTCCAATCAGGGAGGGCTCCCACTGAAAGTAATGCCTGCCCCTCCCCCTAAAGAAAATGCCTGGGCCAAACGCAGCCCAGGGGGGAGTGCTAATGAGAAGGAAGGACCCTTAGCTGCTCTCAAAAGTGCAGAGGAGACTGTATTGGGCAAGGGTAAAAGTCTCCACAATAACATTTCAACAGAGTGGGAAGAACCTTTGAATATATACAGTTTTCTCACTTGTCTGTTGTTCTGTTTGCTAGATGAAAACCGGGATGATGGCGTTCAAAGGAATAAAGTTCTGCCTCAGGGAAGAGGTGGAGGAGGAGTTGGGAGAGGAGGAGGAGGAGGAGGAGGGGGGTGGGGGCGAGGGGTTGACTGCCCAACTAAAGACAAGCAGAGAGAACCTGCAGACAGGTAAGGCAGTCTTCACTAATGTGAATGTCATGCACTTCATAAATTCACATGACTGCATAGTAGGGCTGTGCGATTAATCGAAATTGAGGTTCGATTTCGGCTTCCAATGATAATGAAAATACGATAATTGAGATCCCTTTAAAGTCCCTGTAAAGGCAATTCAAAAAAAAAATTCTAAACACATAATAAGTGTTAGAAATGTATTGCCTAAGGGTGTATTCACACCAGGGAAGTCCGATAGTTCACTTGCTTTGGTCCGGACCAAATAATATATATATTTTTTTTTGGTACGGTTCGCTTTCACACTGCTTTTTTTGCAAGTGAACCAAAATTTGTAAACAAAACCACACGTGTGCTAAGGTCGTCCATTCATTGGACAAGGATTCTCAAGTAGGGAAATCAGGAAGTGCAAAAAAGGCTCAGCATGGAGATATTTCGTACTGATATATTTGTTATTTTACTAATTTTGTGTTATTCTGTACAAACGCAATATGAAGAAACTGCGCAGAAGACGGATAAGGTATAAAGTTTTGATTCATAGAGAGGGGCTATGTTCACACATTCAAATAATAAGATTCTTATTGTATATACTGCTAACAAGTGCTGATAATGTTAACGCTTGCGATTAAGTTTGTCCAGTTTAACGCACCATCATCCTTGTATTGTAACTAGTTTAACGCACCATCATCCTTGTATTGTAACTATCGTTACATTATATGAACTGCAAAAGCTTTTTTTTGCATCTATGTGCGATTAGACTAAAGAGAAAGCTCTGTATGTGAATGTCCTGATGCACACACTCATTCATTCATTCCATTCCAATGATGCACACACACGACGCGCAAAAAGACGCGCGGAGCAACAGTATCGTGTGGCCAGACAGCGCGCCGGAATGGAATTCTCTTTCGCACTTGAACAACAATAACACAAACCATTATGCCAAAATCTCCGACTACGGAAGCCTGTTAACTCAAAGGCGC
The DNA here is from genome assembly GCA_029959095.1 of Rhinichthys osculus. NCBI lineage: Eukaryota > Metazoa > Chordata > Actinopteri > Cypriniformes > Leuciscidae > Rhinichthys > Rhinichthys osculus. The sequence continues at coordinate 21,210 of JARWKJ010000256.1, forward strand.
AGTGCTTTCTTGCAATTGGGTCGGTTCATGTTCACACCGTAAACGAACCGTACCAGAGTTCGTTTGGAACCGTACCGAGACCACCTCTTCAGCTGGGTCTCGGTTCGGTTGTTTGGTCCTCACCCGAGTTCGATTGCTGTATTCACACCTGCCCAAAAGGTCCGCACCAAGGGGGGAAACGAACTGGAGTTCGATTCAATCGAACCAAACAAGGCAGGTGTGAATACACCCTAAAACATATTACAAAGTTTGTGAACTATGAAGTACTGAATTGTGGAGTTAGACCGTTTAACAGTTTTTCACCATTGCTGTGTTCCGGATTTTTTGGGCGGGGCTAAAACGGGGGCTCGATGACGCACTGGAGCCCCTGAGCTCCTGGACACGCCCCTACTTGATGATGCTCAGTTTGCCGCCGCTCAATCACGAGTTACTGTCAGTACTATTAGTTACTACAGCCTACAGTTTGCTAGCTAGCTATGCCTTCGTCACGGAAATGCGTACTACCTGGATGTGATCACGTACAAAACAGATCGGTGTCCTTATTTAAATTTCTAAAAAAACTGTCACATCAAGAAGAGGTGGATTAATTTTGTGAAGAGCCAACCTTGATGGAGAGCTGAGGGATCACCGCCAAAACCCGCCTCTGTAGTGATCATTTTACACGGAATAGCAGTTTTATAAACTTTCGTCTGAGACAACTGGGATTCACTGATAATCCGTTATGGTGAATGGGGCCGAACCGACTATCTCCCGCCTCGGCCTTCACCCTCCCGTCCCGAAAGCAGTTTCACCTAATATCACCGTCTGCAGCTTTCCCGCGAGTGGGCGTGGTTTCAGTGCAGCCAGCGGACACGCCCCCAGTGTTTGAGAGCAGAGAATACTGTTCATTTTTTCAAGATTTTGATAGCTTATTTTATGTACTTGGCAGCTTTTTTTATCATTCAAATTTGCCTGGGTGGCTAATTTTCTGTGGTGTGACAAACTCAGAACACGTACTTAATTTTGACTTTAAACAATTATTTTGCCCCCCTTCCATTGGTGCGCTTTCGGTCCTGGAGCAAACTTAAAGCGCAAATTTAATGTGAAAATCAGTAAAATCATGTAATGTGACTTTCACGAAATGAGTCTGTAACAAAGTATGTTGTTATGGGAAGGAGGCAGGAAACGGCAAACATGTAACACTTTAATAATCCAAAAATAAACAAACACAAAACATAAGTAAAGGCAGCAGCACCTCAGGGACGACTGCCGCATAAACATAAACAAAACATAACGTAAAAGTCCAGGCCTGGTCCTCTCTCGTCCTTCACTGTCATCATCACTCTTCCTTTTGTAGTTATTTATAGTAATTATCCTAGTTATAAGTGTGAAAGAGAATTCGCCTTGTTCCTCAAGCGACTTTCTGTGCGTGCACTCTGAGACAAAGGGGAACATGAACAAGCAACGTGAACTTTGAGCTTCGGGAACACTTAAACGGTCAGATACACGCAAAAATGTCAAAGTCCCAGATTTGCAGAGTATTTGATTTTCGATTCCCAACCTTAGTGTTTACTGTATATTGAAAGTGAATTGGAACTGCTAAGTTATAAAGTGTACAAAAAAAGCACTATAAAAGTAATCCATACAACTCCTGCATCATATTACAATTGAGTCTGTAAATAAAAAAAGGTTGTTATTTGCCGAAAATCTGGTGACAAGTAGTGCTGGAACAATGCGCATAATCAGTGATGGCAAGAATGCGTTGATGCATCTTTCTATTTATGTTCTTCACAAGCAGTAGCCACTGAACTAATTTAAACTATTTACAGTAATGGCAGAATAGGTGCTGCGTTCAAAGAGCAAAATATGATATCAGAATATTGTCAGTCCCACATTTTGTGCTTAAAAAAAGAATAGTTGACACAAAAATGAAAATTTTAATTTACTCACCCTCATGTTGTTCCAAAATCATAGGACTTTTATAAAACCTGAGATGGTTCTGTCCCGCCTTTGAAAGTTCAGGTAACCAAAACTATAATCTATATAGGTCATCTATAAGGTTAATATATATGAATGGAGCGGTTTAATTTGAGTCTTGTAAAGAGATATGATCCCATGTTATAATGAACAGATTTCATTCAGGCTTTCTGTTTGGGGGAAATATAATAATAAATAGATTAATCATGCCTTTTGAGAAATGCCTTTTCCCCCGGTTTGCAGGACGACAGCCCCAGTCCTTATTCTCTTTCATTGTATAGAAAAGAGCAGCTCAGTCCTCTTTGTGTTATGTGGAAGGAAAGAATTATGGATTTGTAACAACTTGAGGATGACTAAATTTTAGCTTTTGAGTGAACTATTCTTAAACTCCTTCTTGTATTGACAGGAAGGAGGTCAGGCGGGACAAAGATCCCAGAATAGCCTCAGAACCAAAGAAATATGAAGAGAGCGTTCCTCCTGTGAGTACCTCACCTGGTCCTGTCCCTTGAATCAGTTTTTTCATGTAGGCTACTTTGCAAGAACAGTTAGACCCCCGAAGATGATTGATTTGTAGAAACTACAAATCAGTGGTGGTGTTCAGCCCACTGTTGTGTAGAACTTTGGGAATAACCGGAACATTATTTTCTTCATGCCACTCTAATTTGGTCATCACAGACATTGTGGTCATAACATTTCTTTTTGTCCCTACAGCAATTCAGCTCAGCTAGTAAATATGCTGCCCTACTAATGGATGGAGAACAGGGAGAAGATGAAGGTGGAGAGGAATGAACAATTAGGAAGGATCAACTAACTACAGAACAGAAGAAAAAGAGCAACTGAACGATCAAATGAGGGGTTAAATTAGAATTCCCTCATGATGATGGAGTGGCGTAGTTTAAGGGGATGATGGCTAAGGTACCCACAATTCTGTTCTGTGTCACGTTTATGGAAATGTATACCCAAAACTGGTCCATTTTAATTAAAAAAATAAAATGAAATCAATCAGTGCAGTAAGTAGATAAATGCATTCATGTAGACATTTAAAAATCATTGTTAACTTGAAAGTCATTGTTATAAATAAAAAAAAAGTATGTAAGATACTATAACTTGCCTCTGAATTCCTCTGATTTAATTCAGTCAGCATTTCCAATATGATGCATAAATCTAATTTAATTGGTCACTTAATGCCCTGTATTGTCTTGTAATGCCATAAACCATGGTGTATATTTGTTGAAAGGGGCTTATACATTAATTTTCCACTTAAAAATTCAGTAGCAGAGACAGCAGAAACACCCTCAGTACTGACTGAGCAGCAGGATAGGCTTTCTTCTCAAATCCTCTGAAACTCAAGGTTTCTATCTTATTTTGTTCATCTGTTCTCCTCAAACCTGCATAGCATTGTTGTTTTCTCAGAAGGAAAGGTTAGTGAACTCCCTCAAAGTGCTCTCAAACCAATGTAATGATCCAACACTGAGGCTGTGCAGATCCTCCCAGTCTCTTGGTGATTGAGTATTGAAATAAGCTGCATGTGTGCCACAAGAAATCTAGTTTGGTTACATTTTAGAGCCATTTACTCTGAGCTTTGAAAAATTGAGCCATGTGTTTCTCGAGGTGTCTTTCACATACTGCTTCATTAGATGGATTTTACGGCCCATTCGAGGGTGGGATCTTTGTTGCAAAGCTTGTTGCATTCTTTGTGTGGTCATATTGTGCTGTCCGTCCATGTTTTCCCAGCTGCCCTAACTGAAACACTCCTGCCTGTAACCTGGGCTGTTCTAGCTTCACAAATACTGCATTTCTTTTTATTGGCGGAGAAAAAGTTGTCTGGTGGTTTGGAATTTTTTACTTGGGTGGACTCTTGCAGTCTCTATTATGAGTGCATTGTCAATGTGTCCACACCTGAACTCTGGCCCTGTTATGAAATGTTTGGTAACACTTTATTTTAAAGTGTCCTTGTTACATATATTACAAAGTGTCCTTGTTACATATATTACATGTACTTACCATCGTAAACTATACATAATTACATGCAACTAACCGTCAACCAAACCCTAATCCTATAGTAAGTACATGTTAATTCATATTGAATACATAATTGCACTAACAATGACGCCTTAAAATGAAGTGAAATCAAATGTTTTTGTCATCCTTATGGCTTTTATAAACATGCCATGGCTCTTGTAGTCTGCCTGGCCTGCCATTAAGGTTTCTTTTAGATGGAACAAAGGTTTACTTAGCTTCATACTAATTAAAAAAACAACTTTCCAGTACATTTATGCAAATCAGATATAGTCACGACTCATTCCGATAACTGTATTTACAACAATATCGTTCTTCTGTCATTATCTTTATAGTTGTGATGTGGACTTCCCTCTTTTTATAGATTTAGAACGATTATTAAAACTGTAGTTAAAGCTATCGTTCTTGGTGTGAACAGGCCTTTACTACTTTTAGTCATAAAACCGTGCAATATGGTAATTATTCAGATAATGATTTAAGACTCGTTCACAAAAACGGCCATTTTATTATCAAACGATTACTATTTTCAGCGCCCACGCTGACGTGTGATGCCGTTGAGATTCTGATTGGCTGTACATTTTTTTTTTTTTTTATAACAATTAATCGTAAAATTGTTCTGAATGTGATTTCTTCCTCTTGATTGATTATTTATATTTTAGTATGAACAATCTCTGAACTATAGCATTGAGACACTAAAAACTTGGGTGTAAAGGCCCTTTCATACTGAGCACGACGCGATAACACCAAGCTAATCGCTGACGAACGAACAGAAAGCAGAATCAAGGTAGCCTATGTGAGACTGCAATCCTGTGTGTTTTCAGCTTTTAGTGACAGGTGCAGTGCTTTGTGTGTTTACTGTGTTTTCTGCTGTGTCAGGTGCATGTATGAGTGTTGTTTCTGTTGTCTGTAGAATGACAGTTGGTGTTAACTGGTGGTCTCTGGACACAGATACTACTGAAGCGACCTTTAATTTCACAAATAGGTTTTTGGTAATGGGTCAAGGTATTTTTTGTTATATAAAATGTTTTCAATCTATTAGCTTGATTTCAGATCACTTGAACAGTCTTGTGGTGTGTACTTTTAAATTACTTTTGACCTAACTCGTTTATCACGTTGAATTGGATAATGTACCATATTGATATAAAAATAGAAACGGAAACAAAATATATTCCATTTTTTTCCAACGACATAAAGAACATAAAAAAAATGTTAATTAAATATTACATTATGTCAGGGTTCTTGAAGGAACTAGAAGGGATTTGTGAGGTTAATGAAAAGCTTACAAATAAATCATACAAATTTAAATAAATAGTTTTTAAAAAATGTGTTTGAAAGAAAAATGTTGAGAAAACACTTCTTAAGTGAAATGATTTCTGTAAATCCAGTGGTCAAATGCTTTGGGGCCTCTCAGTTTTCCATGTAATTAGCCATCTGATTAGTGGCTGGTCTGTGTGTGCAATTCCACTAAACTAGTTTGTAATCAAGCAAAAAGTTCTGTAGTCTGATTGAGTATTTTAAAACATCTAATTACAAGTAGGCCTGCCTACTTTATGGAATCCGAAATTCCAACACTGTAAATTTATGGCAATTATGCAATAAGCAGAAGCATTTTATTTTACACAATCAATTTAATTGCAGTATCACACAGCAGGAGTATAGTCCAGTAAATGTACATTGAAAAGTCAGCCATATTTCTGACATTTGTATTACAGTATGCTGATTCAGTCATGTAACCTTCATAAATTGCAGTCTTACAACTTCTACGGTCACCTCGGTTGGTCCCTGTAGCTTTTTATTCATTTAATTGGAGCTACTGCTCACCCTGTTTTACAAAAAAAAAAAATATTATGAATGGAATTTTATTCATGGAACAGTTTTGTGGTTTCATGTGCTCCACAGTAACTTATTCAGTATTACACCCACACATGCAGATGCAAGGCGAGTACTGCTAGAGAGCGGATGTGAAGGAACAAGAACAGATGCTTTGTGTCTCATTCTGCCAATAACAGACACAGATGAGGAGGAACAGAA
>JARWKJ010000257.1:0-27207 GCA_029959095.1 Rhinichthys osculus
TGGCCAATTTGTTCCTGAACTGGAATCATTGTGCGTGTCTGGGAGGCTAGAGCCCGCCCTGCTCCCATCACTCGTCTTCCCTCTCTTTCATTTACCATCATTCTCTCTCTCTCTCTCCCTCTTTCTCTGTCTATACCCTGTTTTTACTCCACTATCCTCCAGGCTCTCTTTTAGTGCCTATCCCCATGTTTCCCCATGTTGCAGTAATTTTTTATATCACAAGTTTCACAGACAAGAATAAGAGAATGCTATAACTAACAGCAAAAGAGGCTTTGACAATGTCAATGTAGTGATGTTGCTTTTATAAATGATCACAATTAAGTGAATAACGGAAACATTTAACAAGTAACAGAATTAAGAAAAGCATGTCATGCATGTCCATGTTATGGAGGTGAATGAAAATATATTTTTAATGAAAAGAGCTGTAGGAGGAATGAGAGAGAGAAGCAGAGGGATGTAAGAAGGAGTAAATCAGTAAAGCAGGTTTAGTTTCTGACAAGCGCTCTCATTATTCTGTTAAAGGACAAGTTCGGTATTTTACCCTTAAAGCCCTGTTTTAAGATCGTTTCTGATGAAATAGAACGGTTAAGATTGAAATTTGTACACATGCTGCTGGCCCGATAATATTCGGTTTCTGTGGTTGCAAACGCATTCAACTTTAGTTTACAAAGACGTGAAACTCACCGAGTGGTCTGGGGTGTTCACTGATAAGCTCACACAAAAATCGCTGCAAAAGATGCTTTCCAACAGGTTTTATCGTAGTTTTTGTCCAACTCCATTGACTTGTATTGGATGTGCTGTGAGGTATGGTATTACTCCGCCGCCGGAAACGGAAATGGGGTTGTTTGTATTCTTCTGCTTCTTCTGTGTATTCAATGAAATGCCAGGGGTTTGCTTGCAATTGGCAAAGGTGCATTATTGCCACCAACTGGGCTGGAGTGTCTATTATTCAAGCTCTCAATGGAAGAATGTACGGGTGTGAGGTGTTTGGAAAAAATAGGTCCACAGTTTTACAACGAATGGTAAAACACCTGTTGAAAAGCATCTTTTGCAGCGATTTTTGTGTGAGCATATCAGTGAACACCCCTGACCACTCGGTGAGTTTCACGTCTTTGTAAACTAAAGTTTAATGCGTTTTAGGAAGGATTGCAACCACAGAAACCGAAAATTCTCGGGACAGCAGCATGTGTCCAAATTTCAATCTTAACCGTTCTATTTAATCAGAAATTTAATCTTAAAACAGGGCTTTAAGTGTAAAATACCGAAATTGTCCTTTAAATGTAACATGCTGACCTTCAGCATGACTGTTTGAGCATGTATAACATACCAGCATATGCCCATGCAAGGGTAATCCCACACATTTACACATTTCTGGAGCATTGGAGACAATCCTTTGATATACTGGAATAGATTAATTTCAAACTGCTGGATGAGGACAGGGCGGCCATAAGCAATATCTGCCTTTACCTTCATTTGCAGCTCAATTTGCATCAATTTCTGTCACGTTTATCACTGATGTCTGTCTTAGGGCCTAAAGGGAGACAAAACATTAGCTTTAAATATGTCCTGTCTGCAGTGCTGCCATTATGTGAAACTCTTTCCATTCTTTCTACTTGATAGACAGGCTGCCTTTGATTCTAATGGTGAAACAGAGGCTAATGTGAAAAGGGGACTTTATATTCATCAATACAGCAAACAGAAGTTTTATTGGTTCATCCTAATATAAATACTGCTTTTTTCAAAGCTCCTCTGAAATCCTAGAGCTTTTACAAAAACACAATTGCAAAGTTTACATTTATAAGAACTAATTTTCTTCATCTCAGACTTCCTTTTTTATCTGTTTGCTAGTCATTGAGTTTTTCTCTCTTATGCTAGCAAGTTAAATGTAACAGTTTTTTGAGTTTCTTCATTGAGTGGATTTGTCTAGTTTATTTATAGATTTTGAATCATGTGCACAAACATGAATAAACTGGAATTATGGTATAGAGAACAACAGTCTTCAGTGTAGACATTTGTTTTGCTCTCTTGAAATTTACTTCCAGTGTTTGTTGTGATATCTGCATACAGTATTAAATTATAGATCATCTAACCAGTGCTAGTGCGCAGGCATGGGCAGACACAGACATATTGCTTACCTCTGTGTATCTTGCATTCATATCACTGTCTGTTGTTAATAATGAGTTTGTATTTCTGTTAGTTTAGATTTCCAGATTCAGACTTAAAGACAAATTAAAAAGAAAAGAAAGCAATTCAATAGTATTTTCACAGAGCTCTTTCATCACTCAACCTGAATGCTACTATTTTCCCTGTTGAATATTTGATCAAATATGTGGAGAGGTTTCTTTTAAAACCTCTTAGTGTGAAATGCCTATGTTTAATGACTTCTTGGACCTGCAGATGAGTCTTATGAATGTTATATGAATGCTGAACATGATCTTTGGATTGCATGCAGAGGGTCTTTTGATGTTCTGCACATGCTGCAGTGAGCTCTCTCTCTCTCTCTCTCTCTCCCTCTCTCTCTCTCTCTCTCTCTCTCTCTCTCTCTCTGTGAGTGTGTGTGTAAAGTTTTGTGTAGAGACAAAGTCTCCATGCTCCATCCAATGGCAAGGGGTCTTTTTTTAATCCTGTTCAACTTCAAAAGGTCACACATTTTTTTATTAATATTATATTTACCTAGTTATTAATATTTTTTATAATAATATTAATATTACCATAGTAATATTTCCTGCTTCATTCTAATAATTGTATTTTCAGATTGGTGTAACGTCTCACATTTAATGTAACCAATGGCACATGTTCTTTATAATTAGCTCTTAAATGTTATTCCTTAACCTTATGGTGCAGAACATTTCAGTTAGTTCTTCCTTTCCTCTGCATGTAGTAGGCTAGTTTTAAATGTGTTCAAGAAGTGCCGTCGAACATTATTGGAGACTCTCACCTTGTGGCGAGTGAAGACACAATGACACAAATACAATACATTAGGAACAAATACATTAGGAAGTTAGGAACAAAACAAATAAATAAACAAATGAAGGGATGTGGGTGGAAGTGAAGGCCAGGCTGTGCAGGCTTCAGTTGCTCCAGAGAGGTGGGGGTTGTTTCTTCAGATATGTTGCAACAGACCTGGATCTTGAGGACACCTGATGCACTCTGGGAAGATCACAAAGGGGAGATTTAATGCTAGATTTACAGCAGTAGTGACAAGGCACAGTGAGCGTCAAGCAAAAGTCCATTGTCACTGAGCGCTCACTGCTGTCCTGAGGCTGACTGACTGCTGTGACGAGTTTTGGAAAAGAAGTGCCGGTGCTCTCCTTCCTTGTTAGTACTGAACTCGATTTTTCTTTATTTTCATTTTTGGTAAATAAATTATACTCTGAGATTTTTTCACAACTTACAGTACACTTCTGGTCTACGGCACTGGTCAATAAGATGTTCTGGAAAGAAGTCTCTTAAATGCTCACCAAGGCTGCATTTAATCAATCAAAAACAGTAAAAACAGTAATATTGTGGAGAAAATCTTTATATCTGAATGTTTAAAAAAAAAAAAAAAGTAATTTATTCCTTTGATGGCAAAGCTGAATTTTCAGTATCATTGCTCCAGTCTTTAGTGTCACATGATCCTTTAGAAATCATTCTAATATGCTGATTTGAATGATGCTCTAGAAACATTTATTATTATTACCAATGTTGAAACAGTTGTGCTGCTTAATCTTTTTTGTTATTTTAGATTATTCAATAAGTAGAAAGTTCAAAAGAACAGCATTTATTTGAAATACAATTATTTTTATTTATAAAATTAAAATTAATTAATCATTTGGAGTAGCATAAGTGTGCATAAACCAGTAGGCCCACTGTAACAGTTTTCTACTATTAACAGTCTGTTTTTTGGCATTTGCATATTCATTCCCATATTTCCTTGTCCACTGAGAGCCAGATGCATGTCATATAAACAAGATATATGACAAGAGGTATGTCTTGGTTAATACATAGCTTCCTGCAGAGGACTTGGTTCTGGCTCCTTAAGGCTTTGCTCCTGAGTAGTACATATAAAGCTCTTAAGTTGCAAGCATTTATAATAATGTTTTTTAGGATTTTGAAATGTCAGTAATATCAAAAATGACATTTTAACACCTTCTTTGTATAGGTCTTTAATTTTCCATAAATCTTTTCTCAGCCCAGAGTCAAAAGCCTGAATCCCTTCAACCAAGTGAAATATCAACGCATTCTCATCCTTTGGCGTCATATAGGTGACGCCATATGACATTTCGTCGAAATCTTACGCACATGGCATCCTTTAGCGTCAATATAACACACACTGTTATGGGTAGGTTTAGGTCTGGGGTAGGGCACGGTTATGACACCTTGGGATCTGCGTCTCATATTGACGCTAAAGGATGCCATGTGCGTAAAATTTCAACGAAATGTACAAAGCGTCACATGTATGACGCCAAAGGATGAGAACGGACTGGAAATATTCATTATCTGATATTGGGCTAAATATAGATAATTCTGATGGTTTCTAACACTCTAAAACAGCCTCAGACTGACCTTGACCATTGTTTATCTGGCTGTGGACTCGGACACGACTCCAGTGCACCCAAGCACACTTTACGCCAGTTCAATATTTCAACAGTTCCAAATTCAGACGAATCAAGAGCGCCAAGCAAGATGAATTATTACTCATTTCATATTGGACTGGACACACACACACACACACACACACACACACACACATACACACACACACACACACACACACACACACACACACACACACACACACACACACACACACACACACATACACACACACACACACACACACACACACACACACACACACACACACACACACACACACACACCCCACGCATCAAAATCTTGTGCATCTACATGAATATTCACCCTCTTACTCAAATTTGCACATTCATCTGGCAATCAAAATAGCCTGTATGTTGTTATTGATATTTGTAACATCAAATTACTGTCGGCACCCCATACTGTGCTATACACTGTCATTATTCCACTACCTGAAGGAGGTACAGCCTACAATGACACCTTGTGACCTGTCATAACATGCCATAGCCTCCTTCCTGCTGTACAACCATAATACCACCGCACCTGCCATAGTCTGGCAAAACATGCCTCTCATGCATAATGCATATGCAGCTGTCTTACTGACCAACAAACTACACATAGGGAATATGCATGACAGAGAGTATTAGCATGCAGCGCGAGACGCCCCACCAGACGGAATAAGACAGACCACACATGTGCTTAGACACAACTATGTGGATGTTTTCCATAACAATGCTATGCACTAGCGCATAAACCAGCATTTCAACATGTATTTGTGTGTATGAGAGAGAGAGAGAGAGAGAGAGAGAGAGAGAGAGAGAGAGAGAGAGAGAGAGAGAGGGAGGGAGAGAGAGAGCGAGAGGTGTGGCTTTTCCCTCTGATGAACAAAAGGAGGATGATGTTGCAGGAGCGGAAAAGAGAGCAGGAGGGAGAAAAGTGGGATTTTTGGAAGGTGTGTGAGGGATGGGCTGAGAGACTGAAAAGATAAATTAATAGCAGAGATGGGTGCTTATCTATACTCATTTATTTGTAACAAATCTCTCACCAGAAACAGCTAGACATGTTTGTTTTGTGAGAAGATTGATGGTTTGGGCTTTTCACAATTGTTTCTGCATATATTAAGCATTTCACTAACTCTTTCAGAGTAAATGAAGTGTAAACTTTCTCTTTTAATTACTGTGCATAAGTGTTTTTATTTCGAATACATTTCTACAATAATATAAAATGTTTGAATATTTTTATGTATGTTTTGTGCACTTTTTTTGCACATTAACTGATTTAGATTTAATTTTAGTTATAGTATAAAAGTGACTAAATGATTCAAATTACATGACAAAATATTGACTAAATTTAAAAAATATAATCATCTAAAGACAAAAAAAGTCTGTGAAAATGAACAGCAGATATGTAGACATAGTTCATTATACGTGTGTAGAGAAGGTGAAAGAAAGAAATGCCGTTTCGCTGTAAATTAATAGTCTAATTTTTCTCCATAAATCAGTTAAAGCTCCAGATCCAAGCCAACCATCTGAACTTCTCTCTGCGAAGCACATGAAAAACATTCTCTGAAAACTTACAAAGTTCTTTTCTCATGCCTCCCTTTCATATAAGTTGTGAACATGACTCAATCAAGTTTAACAAGCCTCTTGAGAGCTGAGTCATGTTTTGACTTTAATGAGAGCAAATATTGTCTTGAGAATAAGCCTGTCAAGCCTGAACGTGGAAAATATTGCATCATTTCCAGTTTAAGTGTTTTCATTTGTAGTCAGAGAAGCACTAAGAATGGAGCTGTATGCTGCATAGTTATGATAGTTATGAAAGTGGTGTGTTATGGTGGTGTGCTTCACTGTGCCAGACTTTACTTTGTTTTAGTGTGCTTAAATATGTTTCATCAATCCTCTGTCACCATCTTTATTAGCCTATTCAAACTGCATGACAACCTCTGCTGACCTGAAAAAACAACTCATTATAAAGGCCATGTCACCACCAAATATTCTTTCATTTTGTTTCCTTTTCTCCACTGAATCATACATTCACTTTTCCAAGTAAAAACTATTAAACTTTTTTTGTCCATTTGTCCTGCGAACAGTTGTAGTGTCCTATATAATACATTTCTATTTTTAGCAACGTATTTTTGTGTCAAAAATACGTATTTATATTTTCCAAAAAACATTTTCCTTGAAAAAAATATGTATTTATAGCAAAAGTTACAATATAGCTGTACATCTCAATGACATTCACATCTGCAAAATTTGACGATGTTCAATACAACACAAAAATCCAAATCTTTACACTTCCAAGTTATTAAAACATGTAGATGAATATAAGATATAGCGAAAATGCAGAAGTGGTCAGATGGGGATTCTTTTCATTTTGATGAGCACTGTTAATCTCAAAACAACTTATGTCTGCTCTGTTGCCTCAAAAATGAATTTCATAAATCTTAAATCCATTTCACCATTTCATTTGGTACCAACAAGTGTCTATGTGTGTCCATCTCCTGCTTTCTTTTCAGCATCAGGGTCTTGCTCATTCATTTGCAGTTTAAAGAAGCATTTTATTATCTGCGTAATTAAAGATTCAATAATAATGTTATTCAATTGAATGCAGTTCAGATTATTACTAGTAATCTGTTGTAGGTTATCCAACTAAAATTGTCGTGCCGTGACTCTGAATACCTCTTTACTCCTTCTAGATGTTCTTAGTTTGACCCTTGTTTTGGGTCATTTATGAGCGGTAGTACATTTTCACTATGAAGAACTGTTGATCACACAGGTATATTTTTAGGCTATTCATGTAATGGTTGAAGACAGAGGAACATGAAAGTTGCATTTTCCCTCTATTTCCTCTCACTTGTGTGTGTGTGTTTTTTTACCTGCTCATTTAAAATGCATTAGCAAACTGTATAAAAGGCAGGAGGTGAAAAAGGGAGATGGTGTTAAAGAGAGTGCTGAGGTTCTTTAAAAGATCACCTCTATAGCAGTCTAAATATTTCAGTTAAGATAGTCCTTCTACAACAGCCGAGCGACTAAGACACACAAATGCACTTACATGCGCATATAGAGGTGACACTCAATCTTATGTGATACTTGACACATATCAGTATCACACTGCAGCACAGCTCAGTGTCTCTCAATCCTCTTATTCCTGATGTGATGTTTCTCTGAAAACCAAATTCAGTATGTCACAATCCAGACTATGACAATGTGTGATAGATAGATGCTACAATAGGTGACAGAGCCCTTCATTGAAGCTCCTTTTGTAAAGTCAGCTGTAGGGGATTCAGAATGGATCCTCTGTGTGTGCATGAAAGATATGAGGGATGTGCAGTAATCAAACCATAATCACAATCATAAGGTGTATTATTGTTTGTTGAAATGAATATCTCCATTCACTACAGTATTTACCAGAACAACACATTCATTTCTTGTGTGTTTGTTTGAGATGAAGAAAGGGGATGGTAGTGTTTCGATGTACATGAATGGACTTGCTGACTGTGTCTGACCCATTTATTAAGAGGTTTGGTCTGCTAGCCCTCAAGCTTCTCACCTCATTAAAGATCTACGGGCCTTGAAGGACATTACTGAAATAGCTCTCACAACACCTACTAGATGCCTCATTGGGCTTCAGTCAATGTTTATAATGGCTAATGTCTCTGGAAGATTAAGAGTCTGTTATAACGGAGAGGTAGTTTGCATTATTCATTATAGCTGAGAAGATTTCAACTAGTGTTTCTTTTATTATAGGGACAGATACAATAAACATAGATACAACAGAGACAACAGCCAATGTAAGTACTTGTAGCTAGAGCTAATTTGCAACAGTCTTAGCCACATAATAGCTATAGGGAAGAAATTAGTGTGCAATTATACTTCTAAAATGTTCAATGAACTCAATGAATATTAACTCAATGAATAAAGCCTGTGAATAAAGCGTGGGATTTTTGTTTTGTTTTGTTTTTTTTGTGCCAAGTTGAAACACAACATCTGAATACATTATTATCCCAAAGAAATGCTGCACATTCATTTTTCAAAATTAAAATCAAATTAAAAGAAATAAATAAAAATTAAATTAAGATCAATCTGTTCAAATATCTACTTATCAAGACAAAGAGCGCCAGGTCAAGAGCATTGTGTAAACTTTTAATGAACCTTTGTATTCCCCCTCCCTTTATTTTTTCAGAAATTGATTACATGCAACAGTGAGGACGAGGGATTAGGAAGATTTACAGATAAACAGCAATGTTGGCACTTTCAGCCACATTTAATTCAGCAAAACATTTGTGCAACACCAGCAAGCATTAATGCAGCATTACCCTGAGAGAGAGACATGTTCTGTTCAGACACCCTTGGCCAGCAAAGGGTCAAATGAGGGAGGAGGGGACGACTAAAAGAGTGTAGTGTTACTTAGAGTTAACCCTTGTACTTCATAGTTGTTGTTTTTTTTCTTAATTTGGAGAGAAAGGCTAAATAAGGCTGCTTTCTCTTTTCGTTTTACATTTGGTCTATAAGTATTTGCATTGTAAAGCAAATTCTGTCTGACTGCTAGCTGTGTACAAGGTGTTGCGTGCGTGTGTCCGTGCGTGTGTGTGTCAATGACAGCTGCTTCTTATTCCTCATATGTGTGTGTAATGGATATTCAAGTGATCAAGTTTATACATGCAAATTCGCCTATATGTGTGCTGTGCATTTATCTCTGCTTGTGACTGGTACGTTTTGTTCTCACTCTGTTTTTTGTGGCACAATCAGGATTTTTCCCTGTAGTATTGCCCAATATGGTCTCTGGCAATGCAGCACTGTACTATTCCGGAAATCAATAATGAACAAAGGATGAATGAGGCAATTATGATGAAAAAAAAAAAAAAGAGCAGAACAACACTAGGCCTCCAGTGGGCTGCTTTTCAGGACTGGCTGGGAGAAGAGAGAAAAAGAAAGTACATCATTCAAGCACACTCACTGAACATGACGTGACTGACATATGATTGACCTCAAACAACTTTGTATATAATCTAACAATATCTACTATTAAAGTGCCTTCAGAATTTCTGTTTTGCCTTCAATTTATTGTACATTTCTCCGTTTTTTTTTGTTTCTTTCTTCTTTTTTTGCATGTTGAAACACACACACACTCTTCACTGTGAGGACCGTTCCCTTTTATCCCTGAGCTATTCTGGGCTCATCTTACTGATCTCTTAATAACCCTCTCTCATTTTCTCAATGGGAAAATTCAAAGCGGAAATCAGAACAGTAATCACACTGAAACATGTGGAAAGACAAGCATCATACTTATAGGAAAATGCATGAGTGTGTGTGTGTGTGTGTGTGTGTGTGTGTGTGTGTGTGTGTGTGTGTGTGTGTGTGTGTTTTCATGTGCACCCCCTGCTGCTGTCCCTCCAAGTACTGTCCTTTTCACAGTGGGTTGCTGGTGCTATGAAGGAAAAGAGGAGAGAAATGAAGAAGAGGGAAACCAAGAGATAGATACAAAGAGAGCATGTGAAAGAGAGCCTGATAAGAAAAGCATGGTGGAAAATCACTGATGGCAAATAACAAGTTGTTATTCTTAACTCATTCCCACAGTGGTAGACTCGGGTATGCATTTGTGTGTGGAAAAAGTACCACACAAAGAAATCATTTTCATTTGGGCATTTCTCCAGCTTAAGCATAATGCACACTGTATGATTTTGCCCACAATTTTGCTGTCTAAGACACATTTCTGGAATCATAAAATATTGCTTTCAGTGTAGGACAAAACTGTCAGTTTTTGAACACTTAGTGTGACATGTTCACCAACATCTGATTATTTTGATAAGCAAAATTGTGTATAAATGAAAAACTATAAAAATGCATAATGTTTATATGAGGGTTGTGTTCATGGGTGAGCTATAGATATAAAGTTTAGCTATAAACACGATAGAAGTCAATGGAAAGTCCACACCGTGACAGAGATACAAATGACTGTGTGAGAGAGAGGTTTATGTTAAAAATGCTGATACATAGCTCATAAAATATGCAACACAAACATCTCATTATTCACATTACTATTGAACTATCAGCATTACCTTGAATCTGCTCTGAAGAATGAGCAGCAGATCAAGACTATAGTTGCCCAGCCACATCATTTTTTTTTATTTTCCAGGCAAAACACTGCTAACAAAGAAAAAGACTTGCTTGGGTTTGTGCAGTATAATTTCACATGTAAATGAGAATGGACGTGGACCGTGAACTAAAATCCTAGTCCTAGTTGTGTGCAATCTGACAAGCTGCAATTTTAAACGGGAAAAAAATCTGACGTTAACAACTGGCTTTTAGCTAGTTAGCTAACTTGAGAAGCTGCCCATACTGTGAGGAGAATTAAACGTCTTATGTTATGGCATGATATACATTGCAAGCTGATTTGCTGAAATATATTCTAGAAAATGGGCCCTATTTTAACGATCTATACACATGGTCTAAGTGCAGGTGCACTTAGAGCGTGTCCGAATCCACTTTTGCTAGTTTAACGATGGGAAAAATGGTTGGTGCGCGCAGGTCATGGTCTAAAAGGGTTGTCTCTATTCTGTTAATGAGTAATGGGTTTGTTTTGGGCATAACGTGAAATAAACCAACCAGAGTCTCATCTCCCATTCCATTTAAAAGCCAGTTGCGCTCGTACCAGGGCGGATTGCTATTTACATGACGGGATTTGCAAGCGGAAAGCGTCTCCAGAGAGCAAACAGATTTGCTTGTGCGTGAGTTTAAAGCACGCAAGCAGACCATCTACTGGACAAGCCAGATTCCACCATATCTTTATGTACACAATATTAATCTTTAAATTGTAAACCTTTTATTTGTAATATTTGGCAGGTTTGTGTGCTGCTGCACGTCGCTGTGTGTTTAATAAGCAGAGTGCACACGCATTGTGGACCCTCCTATAGGCGCACATACTAACGCGCTCTTTAAATAACAAAAAAAATATTGCACCATTGACTTTAGACCAGGTTTTTGTTGGTCAATGGCGCAGTCTATTTCAGTTGCCTCAAAATAGCAACGCTCCAACAATGCGCCTGAACACACCTCGTTTTCAGACCAGCACGCCCATGGGCGCATAAATAGGCGCAAATTTGCTATTTAAACAACGTGGTGCAGGTCATGAAAATGATAACTGCATCAGGCTGAAACTAGCAAAAAACACTTGATACAGCCTGGCTCTGTATTGCGCCGGGTGTATGACAGGGCCCAATATCTGTAAATCCATGCAAAATTGCAATTACTTTAATTCACTGGAAACATCCAATGGACACAGATGCTACCAGAGACGCTTTTTGAAGATCGAAGGACATTGAGTAAGCTAATTTTAAGTTTGTAAAACAGCTTACAATTTTTTTTTTTTTTTTTTTTTTTAATTGTAATAACACTGGGACACACCTCATGAAAGCGGGACTGTCCTGAGTAAACCGGGACATCTGGTCACCAAGGCCTTTAGGCTCCTGTCAGCCTAATTAATCATCTGAATGAATTTGAGCATGAACATTTTGGTCTGCATTACGTGCCATGACAGCTGATGTGCAGCTTGAGCAGATTGAGAAAGTGCAGTTTTAAGGAAACTAAGCAATATTTCTGCAGTGATCAACATGAAATCAGCTTCAGACAGGAGCCTGTTGATATAGTTAAACAAATGTGTATATGCTGTAATTGATACTCTGTGCAGAGTGAATGAGATGAACACAAACATACAGTAGCTTCACTCACGACCTCAGCACCATCATCTTGACTGATTGATTCCCGGCTTTCTTCTGTAATACCACCATTGGTGTTGTGGTTCACTGCATAATATTGTTAGTGAAGCAAACCAAAGATGACATGCACCAACATTAACAGAAATGAAATGTTGCTGCATGCAAATTTTTATCTCAGTTTCCATTTAGATTTTGCCGGTGGAAGCCAAACCAATTGCGTATTACATTATGGCTGGTGGTTTAGCACTTAGTGTTCGAGTAATGCTGTTATGTTGTGTCCTTAGGGGTGCTATTTATATACTGATCTTTCTCTGTCAAATAGACAGTAAGCTGTTTCAGTCTTGCTCGGTCGTGTGCTCACGGTGTGCTGGGTAATAGGTGTTTTTACTGCCACGGGTTATGATGGCTATTGACAGAAGCCATCACCCTATTGTGGGCGATTTTCATCATGTCATGAGCTCTGTGCGATTTGTCAAACCATGCTGTTGTTGTAAAAGATCATGTCAAAGAACAGTGTGTTCAACCAAAAATGAAAATTCTGTCATCATTTACTCGCCCTCATGTCAATCCAAACCTGCATGATTTTCTACAGAATAAAAAAGAAGATATTTTGAGATTTTTTTTTTGTCCAATGGCATCCAAAACTGTTTGCTTACCAACAACACAATCTTAAGAATTTTTTTATGTTCTGCTAAAAGAAGAAAGTCATACAGGTTTGGAACGACATTTTTTGATGAGCTATCCATTTGATGTGAAAATGAGGACAAATTATTCAGTGTTTGACACGAAAAACTATCAGGAATAATGAAGACAAGCATTCTGTACTAAATTATCTGTGCATTTCAAATCTTAACATTTGACTTTTTTTTCTCTTATGTATTTGTATGTGAACTATTTTCATATGTTTTAATGTAGCAGATGCTTATGTACGCAGTGAAACATTTTATGTTTTATACGAAAGATCCAATATTTAAATTAATTGGTTAATTTACACAAGAGAGTTACTTTATTTTAGGGAATGGACTGGATTTTACTACACCTTACCTCCTTTTCATTGTATAAATCATAGATGTTTTCTCTTTACTGAGTCACTCCATACCGTCGTAAAATAACAGCACTTTGGTATTCTTTCAACTAATAGATGTTCTTGTGTATAATTCAAGAATAGAAAGCAGAACTCTTCATAATTGACTTGCCTTAAACAGCACCATGTGTGCGCTTTGCAATTGCATGAAACATCCTAATATTCACTTGTGTGGAAAAATGCCTCTCTCCTAGGACTCTTTCTCTGTATCTGCCTGTGTGTCTTACTCTGCTTCTCTCGTCCTCTCGGTCACCTCTTCCAGACACTGGCAAAAGTTCCTCTAGTACCCACTTTTTTCTATTGACATCTGGTAATCCCTTTACAGCTGTGAAAATACAAGAACATTTACCATCTTTCCCTCCACATACAGACATTAAAAATAAATAAGACAAGTGGGAATGAATGAGTGGAGAGAGAGAGTTTGACTAATGATGCTTCCACGTGAGCTAAATTCCCCATTATTGACACAATAGGTAATTATTCCACCTATTCCTCTCCTTCAAAATGAGCAAGAATGTTTGAATTGGATCGTCTCCCACTCACTTGACTGGTGAAGAGTGCCTGAGGACAGCTGTCTCCACGGAGACCACATGGTAACCAGGGTAACCTGGCCTTTGACTCTAGATCAGCTTTCAGAGGAAATGGGATGAACCTTTGGGGCAGAAAAGAGGGTCTCTATTGCGTCTCTTACACGCTCTAACTGTAAATCATGTGTGGTTAACATCACTCACATTAGTTTAACTTTCAGCATCGTCTGTTTTGAGTGTGTCTTGGACCGTTATTCTGCCCACTGTCCAACACGCCACTTTCTCCTCTCTTAGGGTGAATCATTCAAGTGCATCCTCGCTTTCTTTTTCAGAGGAGCTCTGAACTCTACTCTTCATCTTCTCGTCATCACTCGCCCAAAAAAGTGCAAGAGGGAAGGCGCAATTATAATAATGCTAATTGTTATTATTAGTAGGCTATTAGTTGCGTTGGTAGTAAGATGTTATAGCTCCGTCCAATCGAGACACAGAAAGCATATATTTCATGGAGCAAAGGAAAAGCAAAAATCAGGAAAGGTCCAATGAAAGAAAATTCTGTTTAATTGTACAGTTGTTATGTTATGTTACAGAGTGAATGCTTCTATTAAGTCATTGTTCTGGCTCACATAATTCAACATGAGGAAATAATCCCATTTTCTCTTGCTTTCTGCCTCCCTGTCCACCCCAGTAAATATATGTCTCTTCAACCTCTCTGTTTTCATTATTGCCCTGTCTGGAAGTGGAATACAGCAAAATAATCTCGCCTTTCTCAGATTTTAACATGATGGCTCAATAAAAGCTAAATGATATGGAAAAGCATTTTTTTTTTTTTTTAAATAGAGATTTGCTGATACATCAAGCAAACAGCATTCTATTTCATTCTGGGGAGAGTGAAAGGTCAACGTCTCATTTACTCCATCTTCTATTTACTCATCTCTCTCCTTCTCTCTCTCTCTACTACTACCCCAGTGTTATCCCTATACTCTGTGTGCAGCCATCAGGATTCAAATTGACCGTGACTACACAAGTCTGTGGCCTCCAAAATATCTGCCACATTTATCCATGAATCATCAGAGTCGAATAACAGCAGCCATTTTATCATTATGAGGATCCATATCTTGTCCTTTGAGACAGAATTAAGCAGTTGTATTCAAAGCTATTTTCCCCATTTTGAAAATATTTGTGTCAGACAAACAAACTGAAATGACAGTTACTCATGCAGCACAATCCTTAATGGATGATGACATTACAAGCGCAGCTATTCAAATGTGTACTTGTGAATGTGCAGCCATTTGATTTCACCCACGGTGAGTGCTTGGAATATTACTGGCAAAGTTTGTGTTTGCTTTTGAATCCCCTCAATACTTCAGAGGAGAGAAGTCCTGCATTTACGATAATCAATCAGACATGCTGAAAGGTTTGAGCATGCACTGCCCCGTCCAAAAATATTAGCTTGTGTGCTTCTCTGCCAACACATACAGACTCTGGTCTTAAACTATTTGCTCAATGCCTTGAGATCAGCGCAGCACAGGAAAAGGTGTAAAACATTTCATGATGGATATTGTGTTGTACAGGGAGAGGTTAACTAGACCTCATTCACTGCAATGTTTTATGTTTACTTAAATCTTAGCAGTAGTTTTGATAATAGGTAAATGGTCACATAGGGCTACACTCATGTAGTTGACCTTTTGTGATCCAGTATTCCTGTTCTTTTATAGTCGTGAGCAAACGACACTTAGCCCCATAGTGCTACAGAAGTAGCCTTATGTTGCTGTAATTAGTGTAGCTGACGATGAAAATTGTCTGTTAAAGGGCAAAGTCATAATCTCTACCTACATATCTCTAACAGAGCTCTCAGTGTGTATGGAGTAGGACTTGGAACCAAGAGCAGCTTTTTATCAGAACAGAATAATGTTCATGATGTTTCATTCACGCACATGCATTCCTCGCGTTCCCTGTATTGCTATTTAATAATAATAATAATCATAATTCGTTACATTTATATAGCGCTTTTTCTGGGACCTCAAAGCGCTTTACATGGAAGGGGGAATCTCCTCAACCACCACCAATGTTCAGCATCCACCTGGATGATGCGACGGCAGCCATATTGCGCCAGAACGCCCACCACACACCAGCTTATTGGTGGAAAGGAGACAGTGATGAAGCCAATCAGTGTATGGGGATGATTAGGAGGCCATGATGGACAGAGGCCAAGGGGCAAATTTGGCCAGGATGACGGGGTTACACCCCTACTCTTTTTCGAAGAATATCCTGGGATTTTTAATGGCCACAGAGAGTCAGGACCTCGGTTTAACGTCTCATCCGAAGGACGGTGCTCTTTGACAGTATAGTGTCCCCGTCACTACACTGGAGCGTTAGGACCCACACAGACCATCCATTTCCATTTGGCTCTTGCAGTTGGTACATTAATTCATTTAGGTGATATGTGTAAAATTATTCTAAAATGTATTTAAAATTGAAGGGCCAGACCTGTATATTACATTTGAACAGTGACTGCTTAGAGTAGCAGCTTTTAAATGAACTGCTGTTTTAAAATCTTTCCGTCAAAGCTGCTGTAAAGTTGTTATCATAGCAGAGACAAAAGCCCAGATGGCGCTTTTTGCACGTTTAAAGTGGTAGAGTGAGATTACTCACTCAGATCTCACTGGAGTCAGAACCAGAGAGTCCCTGCAGAGACGCGGAAGGAGATTAAGCTTTCCCTGTGGAGAATCTGTGCCGTTTTGACCCAAACAGACTGTATGGAATTAGTGGCTACATAGAGAAATTTCCACATTTGGTCCTTCCTACTGTTTTTTGATAGACAAGGGTCCATTGGGTCATAGAGATTATGTGATAGTTCATCACTACTTGTTATAACAGTACGTGTTAAAGCTGCAGGTCCACATGGACATCAACAGGTCCATGAGTGCACAGAACTCATATTTTTCCATATTTATTTGGGGTAATTTGATTATATTTTCAATGATCAAAAACAGTGTACAAAGCTCTGCGCATGACATTTGGGAGAAAAAAAGTATAAAAAGTTATTTAAGTATAAAAAAAAGTATACTTATTCATTCCTTATTGATTATTCCCTTGTTGTAGTTAAATGGCCTCGATATCATGAAACAGAGTTTTTGTTTTGAGTATTGTGCATTTAAAAGGGGGAATCACTGAATCATCCAGTGTAATAGGTTCTTGCTTATTAATGAAGCAGAAATGATTGATCCCACTGTTGACTCTAAGTGGCATATATCATTGGCATTAATTAAACAACCGACATTATTCAGCCATTCCATAATGCCCCAATTCAACTTCATCTCTAGCTTTTAGTAATGGGATCTAAATCAGGGCCTTAACCACCAGACACATTAAAGGCCCTGATATACTTCAAGCGACATTGAAGAATGAACTGATGGGACGTAATTTCGAACCAAATCAGGGGAAACCGAACTTTGTTTGGAGTTTGTTTTGAGTCGAAACAGCTTGCCAAAGCAAACTTTCCAGAAAAGAGGAGGCTCCGCCTTCTTTCACAAAATCTCCTGTGGTTAATTTCTTCTGTTTAGTCCGTCGAGTTGCGTTTTCACTGTTTTTCATGTTTAATATGATAAAGCTGCTTGATTTTAAGCTATATTTAAGCTATCCATCTATAAAGTGTTATATAAATAAACGTGACGTGACTTTACTAGAGTGCCGAATTGCAGAGCTTGTGCAAACATCCAGATCTCTATGATCAGATGCTTTTCTTATGCTTTATTAAAAATGCTTCTCAGTTTTGTTCTGTGTTTACTTGTGATTGAAAGGAAAGGCATGCAGCACATATTTACATATTCATCTAAAGGCTGCTCTCAGCAGTGTGGGCACTGTCGGATGTTCGCTAACAGTATACCACTGCTCATATATTTCGAACTTCGTTTTACCCCTAAACGAAGAACGAAAAAGAACTTCGCTGTGTGTAAACAGGACCTTAAGGGGTTAACTGACACCGTCCCACAGGTGGGACGTTTGCCATAATATTTTTAAAACAATAATATCTTAGTATTACCCTTAAGTAATATTGACAAACTACAGTATTTATCATTTGAAAGCTTACAATCTCTAGTTTCCATATTTGGTGACTGATTTTCAAAATAAATTACAGAGGAGCCGTAATTTATCAATTTGCAACAAGAATATTTTCATACTCCTAAGGCGTGTTCAGACCTTTATTTTGAAATAGTGATGAACATGAAAAATCATGAAAAAATGGTAGAAACCTCAGTTTGTTTTCATGTCAAAAGTTCAAAAGATAGCATACATTCACTCATTTTAGTAAAAATATATAATAAAAAAAAAAAAAAAAATCACCATTTAGTGATGTGGCAGCGAGCTATAACGCACGTGTTCTTTGTATGTGTTTCTTAGAGGTTGAATTCATATCAAAATCTGCCAAACTTCCCATACTACTTCTGAATAGGATCTCTACTTCATAAATTGTATGAAAATTGTGGAAATAATGTTTTGAGTGAAATAATCACTCAAAACACATATGGAAATGCGGCGCCCTTATATGGGCAGTAATCGAGTCTGGTTGTGACCTAGTGAAAAAGTTTGGTACTGCGACCAAACAAAATCTTATTGAAAGCTCATTTTTTGAGATATCAACCTAAAATTTTAAACACAACTTGTTCAGATTTTTGGCTTTGATTTTCCTGCAGTTTTAGAGTAGCCCAGGTTTTGAAAATATATATTTTATATAAAATATGAATAATTAAATTTTTTACATTGTACATTTCCATAAACTCAAAACTTCTATAACTTTTTTTCTGTTTCACTTTCTTAATTTATTTCATTTCTACAAAAATCCGCCAAATGTCTTCTTTAAAACAAGACCAAGCTTACGTCTATATTCCAAAGCATTCTTGAATTATAACCATTTAAGTTCGAAATGTGCATTTTCATGTCTATTCAAAAGTCTCCCCTAATATTTTATACTCTTGATGCTGCTCTGCTGCACTCCATTACGCACCGCTCTGTTTAATGTAAGGATGACAAGAAGTTTAATTTAAAACTTAAATTTGTAGGCCTCAGCAGTGCTCATCAATGTCAAAATGATCGAGATGGCCAATCAAATCAAAGGAGGTGGGCCTTACTGTTCACGAAGACGAGTGCAAATTCCAACGCCACACTTTTAGCAGTAAAGAAGTGTGTGGTAAGATGTAAATAGCTAAACATTTAATATCTGACAACTGTTTTACAATATAAATTTTCAGTGACCGACAGTAATATCCACCAGTAATGCAAACTACTTTTTTAATGTAATTTCACTGGTTTAAATTGAACATCTACAGTATCTCCAGGAACACATCTAAATCAGTGATTAGTTACAGTATATATTTATTCTGAAGAGACTGTTGTGGAATCACACATATAGACATGACTTTATTTTGCAAATTGTATTATGAGTAGCATAAGTAAATTCAGTTTAATGGGATTGTTTCCCTCCATAGTAAACATGATGTATTACTGACTAAGAGACTGAAGGCTATATCAATACATATTGATCATCATATCAGCGAGCTGTTCCCACAATATGATGAATTATCTTGATATAAAAATAGTTTAGGAGGATGAGACACTATTTCCAGGAAGTGCTTTCCGGGACCTACTTTTCTTTCAAATATTGGTCCCTCAGAAACTTTGATAATTTGTATATTGATGTACTGTAGTTAAGAGTAGACAGTCTTAAAATTACATATCTACATATCAAACTTGACCTTAATACCAGTTTCAGTCTAAGTTCAGGTTTGATATACAAATAATAATAACAAATAATAATCATGTTTGAAGAGCTGATGGTCACAAAGACATCACTGATTTTTTTTTCCTAAAGACAATGCTTTGATATGATCAAAGAAAGTTATACACATTATTAAGCAAAAAGATGTAAAAGCTATCTCAGTGCAACTTTTTTTTTCTCCAGTTACCAGAATTTTGTTGATCACATGGTTTATATTCATGCGGTGTAACGCTATTGTTCCGCCCACTATGAAAACTCATCAGTCCAAAATCACACTCCTCATAACTGTTTATTACAGGGATGTAACGATAGATTGATTTGAATCAATGTATCAATCAAATGACTAACAATATGATATATAAATGCAATGCATAAAAAAGAGGAATATATATTTTTAAGATGAACACTCTCATGTTAGCCACATCTACACACATTGTCCTATAAAGAAAAACCTCGAAAGAGATCACTAGTCTAGAAGACTTTTCCGTATGTTATAAACAGATGTCAAATTGATTCAAATGTCAAAGATGTCAAATATTTGATAAGTTTTAACAACTTTTTTTTTTATAATTGTATTTTTTCAACAACTGTTAGGATTAATATCTTATTTTGTTGTGTATCCTAATGCTGCTACTATATTTGTACATTGTAGAGGGTCTTAACGTCTTTCTTGACTATTGTCATTGCTTATCAAATGCCACTGATGAGCTGTCATCAGACAACTGATGATCTCATGTGTGCCTTTATTACTTATTTTTATATATTATTTAAAAGACTGAAGTGTATTTTTTGCTGTGGATTTCCCAATTTGGACAAAGGATTTCTATATGTAAAAGTTATATTTTGGTTGCATTTTTTGGGTAACCCTTCCTTTTACAGTACAGTACTTTACGTGTACTTACAGTGTACTTACCTATAAAGTACTGGCTAATATAAGGTTAGTACATGGGTTAGGGGTAGGTTTAGAGGTAGGTTCAGGGTTAGTACCTAGTTATTACCCAGTAATTATAATTACTATAATAAGTACATAGTAAGTACATGGGTAACAGGACTGTAAAAGGAAGCGTTACCATTTTTTGCAATGTGTTAATAAAACTGTAACTGGTAGTGAAAATAGGCACATAATATCGTAATATTGATACATCGATCGGCGGCCACTGAATCTAATCAAATTGTAATTGTATTGCGTTATGTTTTGAAGTAGGCCTATTGTCAAATATTATATCGATGGCTAAGATAATCAATGTCAGATTGTATCGTGATGAAACATCCAATTTACACCCCTACGCCCCTAGTAAATTGAACATATCTTCTGATTGGCTGAGATTGTCACATCTCTTCTTCAGGGTAGACAAAGTGATTGTTGTTGTATAGAACATGGTGTAATAAAATTGATCCATTGATCACCCATACAATATTACATATTAACACCACTTAACAGTTTAACACTTAAGTCTAACTGTCATCCTTATGACAGTTTTTACCATTCTTCTGCCAACAGTCAAGGTGTACAAGGTTACATGAAACAGCATAATTGTAGCCAAGAACTGCACCCACAGAGCAAAAATAATAAATAGTTACATAGCCTTAAGCGCAAAGCTGTGATCATGCTCATAGTGCGAGCATTGTTATGCCTCTTTCCTTTTGTCTTCAGTGTTTTCATGGGTCCTCGTCCCTGGTGTAGGTGTTTGATGTGTGTGGGCTGTTCTTTAGTCTGAGCTGAGCCATTATGGCAGGCAGGAGGGACTTAATAACAGTGCTTTCACCCCAAGCATGCTCCTGACAAATTACCTGTGTGAGACCTGGATTTAGAGAAGGGTCAGTGGAAAGATCACGCATGCACACACACACACACAAGCACAGACAAACACACAATGCCTTTGTCTCCCTTGAAAAGGAAGTCTCTTCACTGGCCTCTGCACTTTCACGCTATCACCTAGACATAATAGAAGCTTAATGCCTATTCAAAGTGTTTGATGTGTGTGGGAGAATATTTCCATATTCCACATGTGGAGAGAAAGAGGCAGAGAGGAAGAGTCTCTGTATGTGTGTGATGTCTCAAGCTTGCCTATTGGCAGTGGAGTTATCTTAAAGGGATATTCCATCCAAAAATTATTTATTCACCCTTTGCTTATTTTGCAAAAGGATGTGTTTTTCACAGGTTTTTGGCCATACAATGACGATACAGTGATCACATCTGTGTATATACAGTATATTTCACTCATACGCTTTATTTAAATACTTTTGATGTCTTCCAATAGCTTTCTGAGGATAAAAATGAATTTAAAAGTCAAGTGGAGTCAAGTCACCTTTATTTTTATAGTGCTTTATACAAGATTGTTTCAAAGCAGCTTTACAGTCATCAACAGGAAAATAATGATTCAATGATGCAAACATAGATCAATTTGACTGTAAAGCAGCTCTAAAAAGAGAAAAAGTGTCAGTTCAGTGTCGTTGTAAAGATCATCAATTATTGAAGTATAGTTTAATTCATCTATGAAGCATCTCTGCAGAAAACAGTGGTGTCATTGTCCAGCTCAGTCCAGTTCTCATCAGTGTCGGATCGTTCTTAGTTAAGGATACCTTCTGTAAGTCATACGTTCGGAAGGTCGGTCTGGACCACTCTTAGCTATACCTTATCACTGTTGACAGTTCACTCCGCTAGTGGCCACCACTGCAAAAAGCTTCTTTACATCTCAGTCTATACAAATATAATTAAAGTATAGGCTAATTCAAGTGTTTTCATGCAAAGAATAAAATTGTCATTACACTGATTGTTGTTAGCTTTTTAATTATATTATCCAAAGGTACATCAGCTGGCAAAACATTAGCCAGTAAAAGCGTAGGAGTCTATTTAAAGGGAATGATTGTGGTGGGGAGTTTGCTCAAACTATGGCAGCTATACAGCGAATAGTTGTGCTAAATTAAAGATGCCGCACTCTGCGGAGCTCTTTCAAAGGCCACTGAAAGCATACTGCCAGTTAGTGTAGCAGGTTGGGGCATGATACGTTTAAGCATGAGGTTGTGGGTTCGCACACTCTTTCCAAAATTATATAAAATATCCAGGGTTGTATTTAGTTTGCAATTTGAATTATTTTTTATAATATCACATGAGTCCTATTAAATGCAATTTCAACTCTTTCTAAAGTGCTTCTTTAATAAAGAATACTGCTTTCTCACATAACGCAGTGAAGCAGCCCCTGCATAAGTGAATAATTGATTGTTGAGCCATCGATATCAACCAATTCATCACCACCGCAACGGACAGCACCTGGTAATGTCGCACGTAGGAAGGTATATCTTGAGCAACCTCCTAAGGTATAGTTCAGGGAACATGCCTAGAAATGGTATACCTTTAGTTAAGTTGTAACTTTAGAGTCTTTGTAGCACGCGAAGAGACAACTTAATCAGGAAATCCAGCCCAGATAAGTATGATTCGAACCGTGCCAATGCAATTCCACTAATGTCAACATCATTTGTGAGTCTATTCAAAAGAATGTTTTGGTTGATGGTATCAAATGCAGCACTAAGATCCAGTAACACTAATACAATCACGATCAGATGATAAGAGCAAATCATTTGTAACCCTAATGAGGGCAGTCTCAGTACTATGATACGGTCTAATCCTTGCAGATACCATTTCTTTCTAAGAAGGATCATAATTGTGAGGATACTGCCTTTTCTAGTATCTTTGACAGAAAAGGGAGATTCGAGATCGGTCTGTATTTAGCTAATTCTCTAGGATCAAGTTGTGTTTTTTTAAATAAGAGGTTTCAGCCAACTTGAAAGTTTTTGGGACATATCCTAATTACAATGATGAATTAATAATATTAAGAAGAGGATCTATGACTTCTGGAAGCATCTCTTTCAGTAGCTTACGCTGTATAGGGTCTAACATACACGTTGTTGATTTTTGATGATTTAACAAGTTCAGACAATTTCTTCCTCTAGCAAAGAATGAGTGGAATTGTTCCTCATGGTGTCTATTCTATAGCACAACGTCTCATGCGATACTGTAGTAGACGGTTGCATGGATATCATTTTCTCTTCTGAGAGTATCAATCTTGCAAGTAAAGAAATTCATAATGTCATAACTGCTCTGCTGTTTGGAAACATCATAACTTGTTGAAGCTTTTTTTCTTAGTAATTTCGCCACTGTATCAAATAAACAAACTGGGTTGTGTTAGTTTTCCTTAATCTTCTTTAAGCGCAAAGGAGCAACAGTGTCTAAAGTGCTAAAAAAGAGAGAGTCAGTTTAAGTTGCAACATCGAGTTCTTCTAAGCTCTCTGGAATGCTGAGGAACTGAAACAAATCAGGAAGATTATTTATAAAGCAATCTTTAGTGGTAGAAGTGGTAGTTCCTCCATATTTGTAACAAGGAGTTGGTTTTGGCTGAATGGAGTATAGAGTATATACACGTGACGTCACCGTTACGCCCACTAAGAGGCAAAAAGACTGAGCGACAACATTTGTTTTCAGCGCAAATTCCTCGCAAAAACACACAAAACACATCTAAAATGGGAAAGAGCTTTGCGATTGACTGTACAACTAGATTTCACAAGAAATCTGAGGTATATTTTTACAGATTGCCAAAAGCTACAGAACAGAGAAGCAAATGGATTGAAGTTCCGAAAATGAAACTTCAGACTTCAGTTGTTCCAAACTTGAATTACTTATTTTCTTCTGTGATACATAGATATTTTATAAAAATGTGTAAGTAAAAGGTAACCAAAACGATTTGGTTTGACCTATTCCTTTATGATAATATTCATTACAGTGAGCTGTTAACTTGAAAACCACTGAGTCTGGATTCAGTCGGAGAGTTGAACTTGACCATTGGGCAGATTGGTAACACTTTAGAATACGGTTCCTTCGTTAATGAATAACTACACAGGAACAAATGAGTAACACAATATTAACAATCTAGTAACTACTATTAACTAACAAGAAATTCTGATTAACAAATTAGTAAGTAACAGCGCACAGATGAAAGTGTTTGTTCACTATTAACTAATCAATAACTACTTTTTTTTAATGCTTCCCAGAGAACTACTGTAAGAATCATGGTAACTAACTAGTAATGACTCAAGTGTTACTACATACTTCTAAAGGAATTACTAATTCTTTTAAGCTTTTGAGGTTTTTGGTGAAGTTTTAGATAGTAATTCTCATAGAAGTATGTAGTAACACTTGAGTAATTACTAGTTAGTTACCATGATCTTCACTTTAGAATACGGATCCAAATAATTAGTAATTCCTTTAGAAGTATGTAGCAACACTTGAGTCATTACTAGTTAGTTATCATGATTATTACATGAAAAGCCAATCCTAAAGTGTAGAATCTTCTAATCCTTCACAAGATATTTGCACACACGTATGAGGTAGGAGACATTAATAAAAAAATATTTTTTTTTTGGGAGGTATAGGTTAAATAATAAAATCACTGTATATGGTATTTGGATGGCCGATAACTCAATATGCCGTCACCGTGACTCTGGCCAATTTTCTGCCATTCCTCTGGACTGGCATTGAATCACTACAGGACAAGTAAGGTCCCGACAACTGCATTTAAAAAGCCATTTCTTTAAAATTATTCAGTTGATAAATAGTTCTCTAGGAGAGAGCATAGGCTAATTATTTCCCAAATCATAAGTCTGCTATGCTATTACATATTGATAAACCTTGTGTATTTGTTTACAGCAGTTATTAATGTTAATGTAGTGCTAGTCATTTGTCCTGCATTAGTTATTGATTAGTTTTGCATGAACTATTAATCTTCTTCAGTAGTTCTCTGGGAAGCATTAAAAAAAAAGTAGTTATCAATTAGTTAATAGTGAACTACTGTCACGGATACACAAGCATCAGCACCAGACCTGTTTACTCCGCCCACTCGTTCGTCATTCCCAGAATACTAATCGCCGTCACCTGTCTTCCTCACCTGATGCCACTCAGCATTCACTTACCTTCACCTTTATAAACTGCACCAGTTCCCTCAGTTCACCGTCTGGTCTCGTCGACTAAACCTTGACGTTCTGACTCAAGCTTCTACGTTGAAGATTCTCACCTACCTGAATACTCACCAGTTCCGTGAAGATTCCTGCCTGCATTCCATTCCGTTTGCCTTCTCCGTCTGATCGGCGTCCTTCGTCCAAGTTCGCCACCCACTCATCTGTAACAGATAAGAGACTCAGTCATTCCAGTTCCTGACAAACTTTCCAGTCTGATATCTTTATATGCTTACCTGCTGATTGTTTCAAGAGGCTAATAAATACTTCACTTGCATGAGACCTGTTTGTTTCCTCTCAATCTGTGACAACTACCACTTTCATCTGTGCGCTGTTACTTACTAATTCGTTAATCAGAATTTCTTGTTAGTTAATAGTAGTTACTAGATTGTTAATATTGTGTTACTCATTTGTTCCTGTGTAGTTATTCATTAATGAAGGAACCTTATTCTAAAGTGTTACCGGCAGATTTGTGAATGAATCAGTTTTCAAAAACAGTTTTATCAACCAGGTTTATTGTTTTAAAAGAATGATACACGTTTAGAACAACTTGAGGTAGATTAAATGATGACAGAATTGTGATCTGCCTTTAATCTGTGCCACTGACATTTGACCATATCTCTTCTAGGAGAATCCTATCTCTTTCTCTCTTTGAGAGGTGCATCAGGCAGGGACAGCTAAGCTGGAACGCAAGTCTTGGTTGTTTCTGGAGAAGCTTTCAGCATTCAAACAGTGCCCCACAATTCTCCCCTCGGCTTTGTTTGGTTGAGTATTGAAAATTTGCAGTTGCCGCAGTCAGTTTTCTTCAAGTCTGTCTTTTGTTTCAGTGGCTGAGCTCAGGTGCACAGAACAGACCTCTCTCACTCTCTTCCCCTCCTCATCTCTTTATGCTTCCCATTTTCCCACTCAGCACAGACTGGATATCAGAACTGCCAATTTGCATATGAAATTGGGTGGAAAGCAAAATTAGTCAAGCTGCATTGAGTAAAAGCAGTTACACACAAATTTACACACAGACATGTTTGTCCCTTTCGCAGACTGTTCTGTTTACAAAATTTCATACCGCATGATCCATAGCTTTCATGATTCATCGCTCCACAGAACAGAATCCCAAAACTTCTGTGGCTTATATGATTTTTAGCAAATTGGAGCCGACTTTTCTTGTGCTTTTGGGTCAGTAGTGGAGTTCTGGCATGGCAACTGCATGCGTTTAGTACTCGCCTTACTGTGCAAGCTGAAACCTTAGTGCCCGTTGCCACCAAGTCTTGGTCCAGGTCTTTTGCAGTCACTCAAGGGTTTTTCTGAACATGCCTTCTCAGAAATCTGGTTGCAGCCATTGATAGCTTCCTTTTTTTGCCCCGTCCAGGAAGTGTAACCACTGTTCCTTTAACTTTGAACTTGAGAACTTGCTTCCACTGGTGTCTCTAGGAATATTTAGCGCCTTCGCTATCTTTTTGCATCCGGTTCCTTGTTTGTGAAGGGCGATAATATCTTCTCTTAACTTTTTGGACCATTCTTTTGA
>JARWKJ010000258.1:0-27199 GCA_029959095.1 Rhinichthys osculus
AGCGTGTGTTTGAGAGGATTGTTACCCAGTAAAGGTCACAGAACTAGCGTGTGTTTGAGAGGATTGTTACCCAGTAAAGGTCACAGAACTAGCGTGTGTTTGAGAGGATTGTTACCCAGTAAAGGTCACAGAACTAGCGTGTGTTTGAGAGGATTGTTACCCAGTAAAGGTCACAGAACTAGCGTGTGTTTGAGAGGATTGTTACCCAGTAAAGGTCACAGAACTAGTGTGTGTTTGAGAGGATTGTTACCCAGTAAAGGTCACAGAACTAGTGTGTGTTTGAGAGGATTGTTACCCAGTAAAGGTTACAGAACTAGCGTGTGTTTGAGAGGATTGTTACCCAGTAAAGGTCACAGAACTAGAGTGTGTTTGAGAGGATTGTTACCCCGTAATACTTGGGTGGAGCGTTGTAGCGGTAGTGGCTCTTTCCCAGTTCCAGCGCCAGAGTCTGCAACCGCTCCAGCTGATCGAGTCTTGCTACACTCTTCTCGATGAACGACATCACTCTGCAGAACAACACAAGACAAGTCAAGTCACCTTTATTTATTTTGACTCCCCACAAACGAAAATATCTGGTTTGTTATTAATTTATTTGTTTTCCTAAGCAACTTTTCAAACTGTAAACCTGTCTTCTTAAAAGAAATGGAAAATTATTTAAATGTAATTTCAGTATTTACTAGTAAGAAAGCTATAAGGACTGTTAGGATTTGCACTGCCTTGATCTCTTTTTTTCTCTTTGGTATTTTTATTTATCTTTTTTTCCTTTTCTTTTTTGCGGTTGTCTCCATTATTATTGTTGTGGCTGATATTATGTGATGTATGCTTTCTCTTTTGTATGTTCCCGTTCTCTGCAATAAAAATAACTAAATAAAAAAGTCACCTATATTTATATAGCGCTTTTTACAATACTGTTTGTTTCAAAGCAGCTTTACAGAGATAACAGGAAAATAATGCCACAAAAGTTTGTTTCTAGAAGAAAATAGCGTCACAGTCCAGCTTGAGTAAGTTCAGTGATGGTTCATTTTTGTTTTAAAAAAAGTTATTAATTTAGTTCATATATATATATATATATATATATATAAATGAGTATATGTGTATAAATATAAGAATATAAAAGTCAAAATCAATTCTGACTTAAAATTAAGTAACAGTTATTCTCATTTTATGCCATAATTATGACTTTTTGAGTCAGAATTATATGAAACATATTTGATGCACAATCTTCTCAACAAGTGTTTGTAG
The DNA here is from genome assembly GCA_029959095.1 of Rhinichthys osculus. Classification (NCBI taxonomy): domain Eukaryota; kingdom Metazoa; phylum Chordata; class Actinopteri; order Cypriniformes; family Leuciscidae; genus Rhinichthys; species Rhinichthys osculus. The sequence continues at coordinate 1,243 of JARWKJ010000258.1, forward strand.
TGCTGTTTATTTGTTTGGTCTAGTGTATCTAGTGATCGCTGTGAATTTATGTCAAGATTATTGACACAATCTTTTTGTTTGACTGAAGGTCCATGATCAGATGAATTTTTACCAAAGAATTATATGAAGTATACATTTGATGCAAAGTACAAAAATGGAGCAAAACAAATGTTTGTCTAGAAGGAAGAATTGATGAACTGATGATTTTTATGTCATAATTATGATTGTTCTGTCAATGTATACTTTTATGTCATACCTTAATATTTATTGTCATAATTGACTTTTCTGACATAACTGACTTTTTGTCATAATTATAACTTTTGTCACGTTTTTTTTTATATTATAATTTAGTATTTTGTCATAATAACTATGACATGTCATAATTATGACTTAGTATGTCAAAATTTTTACTTTTGTCAATTATTTTTGTCATAATGTTTACTTTTGTCATAATTACTTATCATAATTTTGACATTATAATTTTTACTTTTGTCAAATTTTCAACTTCAATTTCATAATTTGACTGTCATAATTTTGATTTTTTTAATGATAGTTATGATTCAGTAGGTCATAATTTTTACTTTTATGTCATAATTCAACATTTTTATATTAATGTTTGACTGTCAATTATGAATTTGTCATAATTTGGACCTATGCATCATAATAATTCTGACTTTTAGTGTCATAAATTTGACTTTAAGTGTCATAATTTCGACTTTTAAGATTTACAAAAGCGGGATGTTTTATTTTCCTTTATTTTCCTATTTTCCTGGTGTAAACGTTCTTCCATACGGCAGAGACACCGGTCACTAATGTAAAGCATCTGACGTGTGCCATGATAAAGTTGAGTGTGACTCTCAGATTGACAGCTGTCACTCAAACCCTCAGTTCAGACAGCACAGGCCTAATCTGAGCGCTCGTTCTGTTTTCATGCTGTGAAGAGCGATCGGCCCGCGGCTTAATTACACCACACACACAGACACACACACACACACACACACACACACACACACACACACACACACACACACACACACGTTTCGCTCAACAGCCTCTCGGCCTTTACAGCAACACCACATTCAATCAGTAATTGGTGTTCGGGGGATTTGAGAGCAAACGCAGTGAATCAGTGTGTGTGTAGATCAGTGTGTGTGTGTGTGTGTAGAGCTGTCAGATAATAATAGTAAACATCATGTAGTGCCTCTTATCATCTCTAACACTAGAAACATGCTTTATTATAGATTCTGCACATCTCATGTTCATAAATGCACCGTTATTTAGTAGCATGATTATAACCAGCTACAGTTAGACTAGTCTAGTGGATGACCAGATTATGATCAATAATGCATCATATTTATCGCATTTCTGATGTGTTATCAGCCACTTGAGGCTGAACAATCAGTTTTGTCCATGAAAGACAATAAATAATTGTTGCATTGCATTTAATGTGTCCATTTGCAAAATTCAATCATTCCTGTAATATTTTGTGTTAATGGATTCCACAACCAGATGATGGTATTTTTATATCATTTATCTGATATTTTGTGCATGCTTTGATTTCATTGGGTCATAGTGACAAAAAAGTACACACAGTATGTGATAAACCTGTGCATGTGTGTGTTCGCTCATGTTGTCACATGACGCCTGTCAATCAAAGGTCATTGAAAGGGTCACATCTCTCGCTATAATAAAGCACCACTTGTTCTCCATCTTTTGTTTTTCTCTTTCTGTCGCTGTGAGATCCAACATCCCGTTGTGCAAATCCAACAAAAGCTCTTTATATCCCTGTCATGATCTGAACTGTAACGGCTCATTATTATTTCTGCTCTCTAATGAACACGACACACGCGTCGCCCTTCTAATGCCTTTATACATGCATTTATAAAAGCCTGAAGCGATTTCATGAAGCTGTCAGGGAAAATAAGCAGTACAGCTGAAGACACTCAAACCAAAGCACTTACTAGAACGTATTAATACTATTAATTATTATAAAAAATAAAAAAAAAGGCAAAAAAAATTTTTGGCTACTAGTTTGTGCATTGTATAGTACTACTACTATGAATATTGTTTGCTCAGCAACAAATTGCTTTTGATGTTCAACATTTATAAGTTGCTTTGCATAAGTCTCTGCTAAATCAATTCAAATTAATTAAATGATAAATTATCTCCATATTTCGTCATTTGTATTTTATATCATGAATCATTACTATTGTATGGAAGCTTGTTTCCGCCACAGAATAAAAAATAAAAAAGGTAATTGTGACGTTATAAAAAGTTATAAAGTCAGAATTGCATGATATAAAGTCACAAATCTGAGGTCTCTTCTTCCTTAAAATTGGACTTTATAACTTTATATCGCAATCGTGAGATTTAGGCGTATATTTAGGCTTGTGACTAAACCTCGCAGCTCCATTGGCTCCTCAAACTGTCAGTCAAACCTCATAACTCCGCCCACCTCTATTGTGAATGAAGTGCTACACACAGTTTGGAGTGTTTCTGCTTGTTTGCAATGCAATGGTATATAAAGAACTGGGTGTTAGAATAAGTACAGTGTTTTCTTTTCTATCTGAACACTATATGTATATAAGTTGATAAAACGATCTACTGCCTTTCTAATGACGGACAAAACACGTCAATGTTCGATATTCGCTGGTTGAACTCCATTAAAGTTTGATTTTGGTAAAATGTTATTAATATAACGACACGTGCTAGTGTCTGACCATATATAAAGCCACTACATCAACTTTGACCACAGTGTTACATCATTTAAAAAATAAAGCATTTTTTCCATTTACTAAAAAGTAGCATTTTTGGTCATACAAGGCAAATAAATAAATACAAGTCTTCAGCGGTACTGGCAATTATCTCAGATAGGTTGATGATTTTTTTTCCATGATAATTATGACTCAGTATGTCATAAATTTGACTTGTCATAATTATGACTCAATATGTCAATTTCTACTTTGTCATCATTTTTTATATATTTTTAATAAATATGACTCAGTATGTCATAATTTTTACTTTTGTCAATTATTTTCTGTCGTCTTTTTTTACTTCTGTACATTTTTACTTTTGTCATAATTTCAACTTTGTATGTCATAATAATTGACTTTCAATTTCATAATTATGACTATCATAAATTTGACTGTCAGAACTTTTACTTTTTATAATAATTATGACTTTCTATAACCATTATGCGGTCTCAGTATGTCATAATTTTGAATTGTCATAAAAAGTCAATTATGACAAAAGTAAAAATTATGACATAAAAAGTCAAAATTATAACAAAAATTAAAAAAAAAAATTCCCCATAATTTTGAATTGTCATAATTATTTTTTGTCATAGTGACTTTCAACTTTGTATGTCATAATAATTTTGACTTTTAATGTCATAATTCCAACTGACTCAGTATGTCAATATTTACTTTCACACAATTATGGACAGAAATCAAAATTATGATAGTGTTGCATCATTTAAAAAATACTGCATTGTTTCCATTTACTAAAAAGTTGCATTTTGGGCCATACACGGTTATATATATATATATATATATATATATATATATATATATAAATAAATAAACAGGATTTGTTCTAGTAAGTGCTTTGGTTTGTGTGTCTGTTAATTATCTCTGACAGGTTGATGAAATCAATCCAGACTTTATAACTATATATATATATATATATATATATATATATGTATAAAGGCATTAGAAGAGAAGTGCATGTCTCGTGTTCGTTAGAGAGCAGAAATAATGACCTGATATAAAGAGCTTTTGTTTGATTTGCACATCAGGATGTTGATCTACATCACCCTTGCACTCAAACTCACATCATGAAAATGTGAGTCTCCTCTAGTTCACTTCCTAATCTAGTCGTCTAATAATCCTGGCACTGTATATTGCACTTATTGTTGGCTCTTTGATGAATTGCCTTTTGTTCCTCGCGTTCTGGATAAAAGCGTCTCTTAAATGCATAAATGTAAATGTAATGCACTATGTTTTGGAAGGATTCTGCCCTTTTAATCTGCTGATATCATATGATGGTCACACACACTGTGTGTAAGCAGATGCAGGGCACACGGGTGTGTGTTTCTGAGCACGGTGAAGTGTGTGTACTGACCGCAGGCCGTGTGCACGAAGCTCCCTGCTGGTGCGTAACCTCTCCAGATCCTCCACGTCTCGAAAGAGGAAGAAGACGTCTTTACACTCCGGATGCGTCTCAAACAACCTGTTACAGACACAACACACACTCAGCTCTTCAACCACAAACTCATATTCAAGTAGTTTCCTGAGAGGGAGATCTTTAAAATACTTCCATTCGTCTCAGAGTCGTATCATATAACCAGAAGACCTGCTGAACCGACTCGGCTCACTGCTGGTTTGTATGAATGCTTTGGGCTTTTTAATGCTGGTTTTAACTAAACTGGTCTACGCTGTTTCTCCAGAAGGGAATATATTTGTTGTGTTTTCTTCACTCTGGTTCTTTAGGCATCACAACAATGGAAACTGCATTGCATGAAATTAGAGATGCACAGATATGAACATTTTGGCCGATACCGATAACCGAAATATTGGACGATAAATCTAAATCCAAATTTTTATAGAGATTTTAAGAGCCTGATTACAAAAACTAAAGTCTCACCATTAAAACCCATGTCCCAAACACACAATTATAAGGTTCTCATTATAATGTTATGTAGCCGATATGACAGACTTGTGTTGCACATGTCGCACTGAACTGTATTTTCCTTTTTTTGAAGTGATTTCAATCATATTTCAAGCTATTTAAAAGCATCATGTTGAACAGTGCGCATCTGAAGAGTCTCAGCTGAAGGAAATACAGTAATTATCAGCTTTAATTAGGGGTGGAACGGTACACAGAAGTCACAGTTCGGTACGATTTATTTTCGGTACAATGGAGTGAAAAGCAAAACAAAAAGGCAGAAGGCATTTTTATAAATGTCTTAAGCCTTGTATTTTTTAAAATAAGTTTTATTAATAAAGGCATAGAACCAGTTTATTTGTAGTGCACTGACATAGTTTTATATAATTAGTTTATTAATTAAATTATTAAAAAGACGAAAAGACCTTGAGATATGTTTGGTAATTGTACCTGAATGAGTTTAAAATTAATTTGCTATTTCATATCAATATATTTGTTTTCCTTCATTTTAGTTAACCCTAACTTTATTCTCATCTGCATTATATATAATTGATTTCCGTATAAAATAATACTACCATTAAAAACTTTTGTTAACAGTTGTAGGTTAAAGTTTGACAAGAGTTTACAGTGTGACAAAAGCACAATGTTGTGTTTTATTGCGAGTGTACACAAATATAAGTAAACACTTTGCAGTTTTAATGATGTCCTGTATGAAAAAAATGACGGAGTATGTTTTTATGTTTCCAATGTTCATCGCCCGTGCCTCACACACACACACACACACACACACACACACACACACACACACACACACACTGTTCGATCGCGCGATTCGCGCCCGCGCCTCTCTCTCGCGCACGCGCGCGCGCGCACACACACTGTTCGATTGCGCGATTCGCGCCCGCGCCTCTCTCTCTCTCTCGCACACACACACACACTCCAGCATTGCAATCTTGATCGCAGCCTGTTCATTGCTGCGTTCACAGTCACACCAAAAGCGAATAGAGCGAAATTGATAGCTATTTAAGAGTTTTTTTTTTATTTGTACCGTGTATTCTCCGTGCAAATTCGTGCACCAAACCGTGACGCCCGTACCGTTTCGGTTCAATACGAATACATGTACCGTTCCACCCCTAGCCTTAATATATCGGCCAAATTTTCTTATCAGGCCGATAACGATAACATTAAAAATGATCATATATCGGCCGATACCGATATGGTGGCCTATTTATTGTGCATCCCTACATAAAATGTAAAGCCCGACCGATTTATCGGCCGATATGAGCCTGTCGCAGATTTATCGGCCGATATGAGCCTGTCGCAGATTTATCGGTATCGCGTATATATGACGCAGATATGCCGCTGATATGAACGCGGATAAAATGCTTGTAAATTGTGTAACTACGTAGTTTGTCCAGCAGAGTGCGCTCCATTGTTTGCTACTGGCGACCCAGGTCACTGTGGTGACACCAGCCAACCCTTTCACTCCAGAGGTCTCTTCAGACACGGTGTAAGATGCGCACACATTAGCTTCCGCTCCACTGACACGGTATGAAACATGGCTAGCTAGCTAATGTAGCAAACGAGTATGATAAGCTCGTTGTGTGAGTAAAAGACAGGGACATTGTTAATTTACTTTATAGCATTGAGTCTCACCAGGTGACAACGTAGCGTTAAACAGACTCAAGCCACCACCGCACTGCTAACTAGTTAGCAACTTAACTTTAAGACACCGCTTGAATGCTTGTCCGCTGCTACCTGAACGCGACGCGACAAAAGACAGTTGAACCCATTATAACCATTACAAATCTCCCACAGTAAACTGATCCCTGGTTCTATTTATCACGTACTGACGCGAAGGACAAATGCTTTGTAACGGGCGCTTTTTCCAGGATAAACAGTTTTTAGCTGTTGCGACGCTAGCGACAGCGGCCGCGTCCGGTGTAGACACAGTGTTAGCCCATTCTGCCTATAACGCTACGTTATAACACTTTATATAGGGCCATTTTGCATAATGAGTAGTTTCACGTTCAGTATATTTTGCTGACTACTTATTTAAAATAGTATTTAAGTAAAAGTACTGTCCTTTACTAATTAAACATGTTTTCATTATGGTATTATTACTTTTACTTTAGTAAAAAGATCTGAGTCCTTCTTCCACTGGTAGAGACTAGAGGAATTAAGACTAATAATAGAATATAACAAGGGTTTGCCAGTGACACTTTCGATATATTTAAGTTATTTTTTATATGACGTGATTATAAAAAGACAAAGTCATTAGTGAAGATTACGCAACAGTATTTAGAATATAATATAAAATAGTACATGCAATGCAAACTAGTTTGGTTACAGCTCAAATGTATCATTCTATCATTCTCCCTGCCTCCATTACACATCTTTATCAAGTGTTTGATCACAACATTTGAGTGATTATTGCAGAAAATGTGTTTATATATATATATTCTGTTTATGAATACTGTATCAAAAGTTTGTACACACGAATGGGAAGATGTGTCCAAACATTTGACTGGTACTGTATTATAATACACAAATAATATCGGCCGATATATCGATATCAGGCTTTTTTTACTCCCTAATATCGGTATCGGTATCGGCCCCCAAAAATCCATATCGGTTGGGCTCTAATAAAATGTTCTTTATAGTAGCTTCTTCAGATTGTTAAGATGTTCTTCACAAAGAAAAAAAAAGTTATTTTAAGAATTGAACACTGAAAGAACCAAAACGCAAAACGGGTCCTTCTATAGCATTACTGTGGAAACCTTTCATTCAGAACCTTTATTTTTAAAGTCGCCCTGTGGTAATCCAGCTTTTAATGTTGTTTATGTGCCTATGTGGTGTTTTTAATACGCTTTAAAACAAACCATGTGTAAGTTCATAAGTCGACAGCATTGCTGAGTATTTCCTCCTTAAAACTGCAGTGAACCAAAGACAGTCTCAAAAACACGGTTTGAAATCGCTGGTGTTTCTGACGTCACAAACGACCTTGTAACCAATCAGATCAACGTGTGATCGTCAACCAGTGGATCTCTGAGCTGAGTGAGTGAGTGGAGGCGGGGCTCATCTGCATATTCATAGAACCACGCATACAAAATGAGGCGAGGGTGTCGAGTTACATTCAAGATATTTTAAGGCATGAAGAAATTTGTTTGATCAAAGATGAGGGTTTTAAGGGATACAATTATTGACTAAGTTATTGATTAAGTGTTTTTAAGAGTGTAAAGGGTAACAAGTGTTTGTGATCGTGCAATGACAGATACTACAGAAGACAGAGAGGATTCTACAGACATCATCATCTACTCATTTTAAAGACATGCACATGCTTAGACCAGACCTAGTGTAGAAATTTTGAAAAAATTTAAGAAAAGAAGGGAAATCTTAAGAACTATTGAATAAGAGATACGAAGGATATGGAATGAAAGAAGTAATGATAGGAATAAAAATAAAAATAAATACCCATATTGGGAATGAGAGTACTTCTGGATTAAAATGCATCATCCTCAAATGTTTTCTTTTGTATATAGTTAATAAAAAAAAGATTTTAAAACGGATCGGATCTGGTACCAAAACTACAGGCAGAGTAATAAATATATAACTATATCTGAATTTACAAAAAAGCTGTAATATTGGGTTGGCTGGCATTGCCTTGCAACATACTTTATTGTTACTACAATTGATGACTTTTATGTCCCTTTTTTTTCTTTCCCTTATAATTTTGGATGCAATATCTGTTTCACAAAATATGTTTTGCTGTTTTTTTTTTAGCCAATATACCCAATTGTTGAATGCCTTGACTAAGATTCCAGTTACCATCCAATTGTAAGGAAATGTTATAATTACTGTAATAAAAACTTAAAGAAAAAAAGAAGAAAAAAAAAGACATGCACAAGCACCAAATGCGAGTCAAAATTGGTGTTGGCGAGTATATGAAACTGTGTCAATCGCCAGTCGGACGGTAACATTTTTATGAATCCTAAAAATCCAATGTTGTGAGAACATGAGTGTGAAGGACGCTCGGGACAGTTGGCGCTGCATCATCACAAGAGTTTAAGCCTTGAAAGAAGACGCGCAAGGGAACTGAGAAGTGAAGTTTTCTGTGTGCAAACATCCGAAGCAAGCACACAAATCCTAAACTGAGCTCTCTTTCACGTCTTCTTGCGTTTGAATGGACCAATTCACACCATAGTATGTAAAAAATAACGAGTATCCTAGTAAACATAGTTGGTTAAGTCTTAAGTGAACGTAAACAGTTGAGAAAGTAAACGTGTGTGTCAGTATCAGTACATTAGATCAGTGCATTCACTCTTAAAGTGACAGCAGCCTAATATAAAAGTAAGTTTAATAAGGATTAATCTACATTTATACAGTGAAGACTATCCAGTGTTATTTCACATTTGATTACTTTATTACATTTAAACCTGTAAAGCACTGTTTATTATATTTGTATCTACTGTATTTATTTGTGCTTTTGCTTGTTATTTGAATATTTGTCAGGGATGCACGATATATCTGCCACCATATCGTTATCGGCCTGATAAGAAAATTTTGCCAATATATTAAAGCCGATAAATAATGTATGATTTCCTTCAGCTGAGACGCTTCAGATGTGCACTGTTCAACATGATGGTTTTGAATTGCTTGAAATATGATTGAAATCACTTCAAAAAAGGAAAATACAGTTCAGTGCGACATGTCTGTCATATCGGCTACTTAAAATTATAATGAGAACATTATAATTGTGTGTTTGGGACATTAATTTTAATGAGTGTTTTGTAATCAGGCTCTCAAAAATTATATAAAAATTTGGATTTATCAGCCAATATATCGGTTATCGGCTTTCAAATATGAAGAATTATCGGTCAAAATTTTCATATCGGTGCATCCCTATTATTTGTTCTTTTTTTTACTGACTGTTTACTTGTCTATTATAGTGTTTATATTTATATTACAGTAGTTAGGCAAGCAGTTTTAGCTGTGGTGTTGAAAAGGGAATTGTGATTTTGCTAAAATGAGTTTTAGGCCCTGTTTATAATGATGTGCTGAGACTTCTAGCCTCGATGTCTGGCTTGCCGTAATATCTGGAGAGTTTCAGTGAAGGATGTTCCTGATTTTCCAGATGTTACGGTGTGTGATCAAACCATCCGACTGTTACGGTCTAATCACTGAAGGCTTCGGTTGTCTAGGAAACTCTCATCCTTTTTACACACACACCAGATAGGTCACGATTTACTTAGAAATTATTTTTTAATTCAGGAATCACTAGTAAATTTCACAAATGATTGCATTGATTTAAACATGGAATTTGGAAGTAGAAGGTATTTTCTTGTAAAACTGAAATTATTTTCTTCTAAAGTTAAATATAACAGTGCATGCATGATAGAAACTCAGTTTGAGGCGCTGAGAATCTGGACGGATGTTCATGAGGCGTTTATGAGCTGCACATTAAAACACGTCCGTTTGTCAGGAGCAAGAACATTTGCTCAACAACAGATTCATTTGTGAAACCATTTTTGTACGCGAAAACAGCTGTTATTATGATGATGATGATGATGATGATAATGCATCAAAGCACTCCAAGTGAAGAGGCATGTTGTCCCATTTAGACATTTGAGATGGAAAAACGAACGAGTGTTTGAGCACTGAATGTCCTTCATCAGATCAAGGATCACTTATCTTCAATAAAGCTCTTTTTGTCTTTTATTCGCTGTTTTCGGGTGTTTTTACATCTTTTGTTTGCAGTAAATGAAACTTGTGTTGATATTTGATCACATGCATTGACATGAATGAACTCTTATATCATGGTTTGGGTCAGTTTGACTCAAAACTATTCAAGTTGTCAGAAATACTGGTTAACCAGTGACTTTCTCTCATTTAGAGTCATGAACATGCATGCAAAGTTGTGGAATGTGCATATAGAATTTCTATTAATATTTATTTTTGATGGCACAGTGTTAACATTTATGCACTTGGCAGATGCTTTTACCCGATTTTCTTTTTTACACTGCATTAATGCCGTACATTTTTGTGGGGAATTGAACCCATGATCTTGGCGCTGCGAGCGCAGTGTTTGAGGCGCACAGAAAAGTGCTTTTCCACACTTCTTCTGTTTAAAATACTTTTTAAAAATGTTAAAAAACAGTTACAATACTATGCAAACTTGTTTCCAACACAGAATACAGAAAAAAAAAAAAAGGTATTTGCGACCTTTTATTTTCACAATTCAGACTTTATTTCTTGAAATTCAAGTTCATACCTAAAAAGACGAAATTAACTTTTTAATTTTTTCTTCCATGGTGGAAACAAGCTTCAATAAAATGTTTATAAAGTTTAGTTTGTGTGTGTGTGTGTGTGTGTGTGTTGGGTAACTTAGACTTAGTAAATAGATGTTTTTACAATCATACGGTTTCATTATTTTGTGGAATGTGTGATAACTATTAATGTTAAAGCATTACTGTTTGTTTTTCTTTTCTTTTTTTTCATAGTGTGATTTATTTTTGAATTATATTGAATCCAAATCGGGTCAGTTTATGATCAAGCCCAGAATTTGACCATAATTCACTTTAGTGAAGTGTGACTTCTGACATTGACTACATTCATACATTGAGTAAGATTCTCCAGCTGATTAAAAGACACAGAACTGTGGCGTGAGTGAAGAGAAAGGATCAGATCAATCTTCAGGTCTGTCCTTTCATCATCTGTGTGATTTGAAACTCTTCAGAGATTGCTTCTCTTCATTTGCAGTCGTATCTTGATAATAACAGCTGTTCCCTCAAATGAATCTCTTTCATGAGTAGCAAATGTTGGTTCTGCTGACAAATGAATGTGTCCTAATGTGTTTGGAAAGATTTATTAGGTCTACAGTGTGTGTGTGTGTGTGTGTGTGTGTATGATGGATACATCACTGCTTTTAATACTGATACCGGAAAAAATAAATAAATAACAACTTCACTCCATAATAAGCCCACGAAACCAAATTTCTGCAAAATGCTGATATGAATTTCCTCTCAGCAAATGTTTCTGTCACGATGCAGCTGTCAGATTCAAAATCAATACATTACGCAGCAATAACCAACGCATTCTCATCCCAAAGCGTAATATTTTGACTCTTTTGCCAAAGCGTCTATATCCAGCGCATATGGCACCCTTTAGCGTCAATATAACACGCTTCGGTTTTGGGTAGGTTTAGGTCTGGGGTAGTGTTAGGGTTAGACCACTAGGAGGCGCCATATATCTGCGTCTCATATGACGCTAAAGGGTGCCATATGCGTTGGATATAGACGCTTTGGCAAAAGAGTCAATATATTACGCTTTAGATCATAATAATGAGAACTGCTAATAAAGGTTTAATATAACAATTAATAAAAGATCAGACGAGCGCTTTCAGGCATCATCCGGACATTTGGTGTATTCAAGTCACTTTAATTAGATTAAAACACTTCCTAAAGATGCTCTTATTTAGAGTACATCTATACATGTCATTATATATAAAAACTATAATTTAGTATCATTAAAGCTCAAAAGAAAGTCTGGCACACAGTCACTGATGTTAATATGGATAAAAGAGGAGCATCAGCTCTCTAGAGACTGGGAAAGTTGCTTCAGAATCATCATTTTGCCCGGATTCAGTCGGATTCAGCTGTTCTGTGCGCACTTTTCTCAGTTTGAGACGCACCGTTGTAGTTTTTCATGATGCCAGAGATGCATTAAAAACGCAACCAAGAGGAAAAACTCTTTATATTCCTCTATAGTGCAAAGCATTAACAAACACTCACACACATGGCATTGGACATTAAAGTCAATGTGAAATGCCATTTTGTGTTCGTAATGTGAATTGCAAAAAGATATGCAACAAGAGGCGGTACTTGATTTAATTGACAGATAACTGATTCTGATTGACAGATAACTGATTGACTGATAACTGATTGACAGATAACTGATTGACAGATAACTGATTGACAGATAACTGATTGACTGATAACTGATTGACAGATAACTGATTGACTGATAACTGATTGACAGATAACTGATTGACAGATAACTGATTGACAGATAACTGATTGACTGATAACTGATTGACAGATAACTGATTGACAGATAACTGATTGACAGATAACTGATTGACTGATAACTGATTGACTGATAACTGATTGACAGATAACTGATTGACAGATAACTGATTGACTGATAACTGATTGACAGATAACTGATTGACTGATAACTGATTGACAGATAACTGATTGACAGATAACTGATTGACAGATAACTGATTGACTGATAACTGATTGACAGATAACTGATTGACTGATAACTGATTGACAGATAACTGATTGACTGATAACTGATTGACTGATAACTGATTGACAGATAACTGATTGACTGATAACTGATTGACAGATAACTGATTGACAGATAACTGATTGACTGATAACTGATTGACAGATAACTGATTGACAGATAACTGATTGACAGATAACTGATTGACAGATAACTGATTGACTGATAACTGATTGACTGATAACTGATTGACTGATAACTGATTGACAGATAACTGATTGACAGATAACTGATTGACAGATAACTGATTGACTGATAACTGATTGACAGATAACTGATTGACTGATAACTGATTGACAGATAACTGATTGACTGATAACTGATTGACAGATAACTGATTGACAGATAACTGATTGACTGATAACTGATTGACAGATAACTGATTGACAGATAACTGATTGACAGATAACTGATTGACAGATAACTGATTGACTGATAACTGATTGACTGATAACTGATTGACAGATAACTGATTGACAGATAACTGATTGACAGATAACTGATTGACAGATAACTGATTGACAGATAACTGATTGACAGATAACTGATTGACTGATAACTGATTGACTGATAACTGATTGACAGATAACTGATTGACTGATAACTGATTGACTGATAACTGATTGACAGATAACTGATTGACAGATAACTGATTGACAGATAACTGATTGACAGATAACTGATTGACTGATAACTGATTGACAGATAACTGATTGACAGATAACTGATTGACAGATAACTGATTGACAGATAGCTGATTGACTGATAACTGATTGACAGATAACTGATTGACTGATAACTGATTGACTGATAACTGATTGACTGATAACTGATTGACAGATAACTGATTGACAGATAACTGATTGACTGATAACTGATTGACAGATAACTGATTGACAGATAACTGATTGACAGATAACTGATTGACAGATAACTGATTGACAGATAACTGATTGACAGATAACTGATTGACAGATAGCTGATTGACAGATAACTGATTGACAGATAACTGATTGACTGATAACTGATTGACAGATAACTGATTGACTGATAACTGATTGACAGATAACTGATTGACAGATAACTGATTGACAGATAACTGATTGACTGATAGCTGATTGACAGATAGCTGATTGACTGATAACTGATTGACAGATAACTGATTGACTGATAACTGATTGACTGATAACTGATTGACTGATAACTGATTGACTGATAACTGATTGACAGATAACTGATTGACAGATAACTGATTGACAGATAACTGATTGACAGATAACTGATTGACTGATAACTGATTGACTGATAACTGATTGACAGATAACTGATTGACAGATAACTGATTGACAGATAACTGATTGACAGATAACTGATTGACAGATAACTGATTGACAGATAACTGATTGACAGATAACTGATTGACTGATAACTGATTGACAGATAACTGATTGACAGATAACTGATTGACTGATAACTGATTGACAGATAACTGATTGACTGATAACTGATTGACAGATAACTGATTGACAGATAACTGATTGACAGATAACTGATTGACAGATAACTGATTGACAGATAACTGATTGACAGATAACTGATTGACAGATAACTGATTGACAGATAACTGATTGACTGATAACTGATTGACAGATAACTGATTGACAGATAACTGATTGACAGATAACTGATTGACAGATAACTGATTGACTGATAACTGATTGACAGATAACTGATTGACAGATAACTGATTGACAGATAACTGATTGACAGATAACTGATTGACTGATAACTGATTGACTGATAACTGATTGACAGATAACTGATTGACAGATAACTGATTGACAGATAACTGATTGACAGATAACTGATTGACTGATAACTGATTGACTGATAACTGATTGACAGATAACTGATTGACAGATAACTGATTGACAGATAACTGATTGACAGATAACTGATTGACTGATAACTGATTGACTGATAACTGATTGACAGATAACTGATTGACTGATAGCTGATTGACAGATAACTGATTGACTGATAACTGATTGACTGATAACTGATTGACTGATAACTGATTGACAGATAACTGATTGACAGATAACTGATTGACAGATAACTGATTGACAGATAACTGATTGACAGATAACTGATTGACTGATAACTGATTGACAGATAACTGATTGACAGATAACTGATTGACAGATAACTGATTGACAGATAACTGATTGACTGATAACTGATTGACAGATAACTGATTGACTGATAACTGATTGACAGATAGCTGATTGACTGATAACTGATAGGATGGTAAAAACTGGTAGAAAATGTTAATCTGAGAAACTGAAACAGTGTGTTCATTACATATTGTACTTGAAAAACTTAAGAAAATATATTTAATTTACCACTGTGATTGACTTGCTGTGAGACTTATTTTTATTCTTAAAAGTAAATGTGGTTCTTGGGTTAACTTTTAAAAATAATATATATATATTTTTTTTATATAAATCTAGACGATAAATAGGCTGTAATAAATTACAATAGGCTACATCTGATTTATTTTGAGACAACTTCCCCCGCTATAGGATTGACGCGTTAAATTAACAGTATATTTTGTTTGTGTATTAATAATAGTGGAAATGTTCAAATGTTCATAGATAGATAGATGGATGGATGGATGGATGGATGGATGGATGGATGGATGGATGGATGGATGGATGGATGGATGGATGGATGGATGGATGGATGGATGGATGGATGGATGGATGGATGGATGGATGGATAGATAGATAGATAGATAGATAGATAGATAGATAGATAGATAGATAGATAGATAGATAGATAGATAGCCTACTTGCCGGGTTGTTTCAACCCATGTTTGGGTCAAAAATGGAGAAATCCAACCGTTGGTAACCGTTGGTCTAGGTTTTAAAATTAAAATCCCAAAGGTCGGATTTGTCCATATTTGACCCAAACATGGGTTGAAACAAACCAGCATTTTTGATAGATAGATAGATAGATAGATAGATAGATAGATAGATAGATAGATAGATAGATAGATCAACAGGTCTAAAAAAATATCAGTAGCCTATCTGTTATTAATAATTAACGTGGAACATAATGATTTGTTTACACGTTGATATAGCACAAACTGACATCACGGATTGAAACATGCATTTTCTATAAAGCTGCTTTTGTATTTCGAAAAGCGATATAGCCTACAAATAAACGTGTGTTAATAATAATTCACAAGATAGTTCTCACCTGACAAACATGATAATCCCCACTTTGGCGATGTCCTCCTGGATGACTTTCCAGGACTCCTTGATCAGGTGTATGTGACGCGGCGTGAGACGCGCCGGACCTTCCGCGTCCTCCGTGCTTCTGATCTCCTGTGTTCTCGGAGTCAATCCGGATCCTGATATCGCGCAGCCCATCCTGATCCTGATCCTGATCCTGACACGAGCCAAACTTCCTCAGCTGTCTGTCAGATAAGCCGCTGGTTATTCTCAGTCAGCTGGTTGGGTTAGCCGTGTGTCTCTAGCGGTCTGTGTCGCTCGGCTTCTCCATGTCTGTCTAGAATCAGACCTCCAGTAAGAGCCTCAGAACCTGAAACCTGTTCACCGGGAGGGGAGGAGTCCATCATCATCATCATCATCATCATCATCATCATCATCACAATCACAACATGAGAGAGATCCTCAAACACTTGCTTCAAACCTGTAAAATCATTCAGATATTTTAAATTCATTGCAGAATGCCAAATACGTCACACTTTCAATGAAGTAGGCTATATTAATATACTCACAATATTAATAAACAAGTAGCATATTCATTACTTCAATGAGCTCATTGTATCTGCATAACTAGCAACAGTGTGAAAGTGAATAGCATAACAGGCACAATATTGGTATAAGACGTTTTTAAAAAGCCTAGATGATTTTTATTTCAAAAAGGATAATTTTTATTAAAGGTGACACATTATGCCCCTTTTCACAAGATGTAATATGAATCTATGGCGCCCCCAGAATGTGTCTGACATTTTAGCTCAAAATATTATTTATTATAGCGTGTAAAATTTGGGCCTATTTGAGTGTGAGCAAAAACACGCCATTTTTGTGTGTGTCCCTTGAGGCCCCGTTTACACGTACATGGGTATTTTGAAAAATGGAGACATTTCTCTTCGTTTGTGCCCTTCGTTCACACACACACACGGAGAATTCGCCTCTGAAAACGATTCTTTCTAAAACTTTGTTTGCACATTTGCAAACTGAGAAAAACATAGTTTTAGGCAGCCGACGTCACAGTATGCGACAGAACTTGCTCCTGCGTCAAAAGTGCGACCTATGTTTATATTTTCATTTTAATAATATGGTGATCATGATGCATTCAGAATAGCAGTCGCATTTATGTTGGTGCAAACCCTTTTCGTCTGTTTGCATTTGCAAATACAGCTGCTCTATTATGTCAAGGAGCTGTTGTTGCTATTTTCGGGATTCTGATTGGCTAACGTGGGCTTGAGCTTCTAGTTACACTGCCACCTACAGGTTTGGCATGCTCTTGATGGCATACATGTCCAAACTCAATCCTGGAGGGCCACTGTCCTGCAGAGTTTAGTTCCAACTTGCCTCAACACATCTGCTTGTAAGTTTTTAGCATGCCTAATGACCTTCAACAGCTAATCAAGACCTTGATTAGCTGTTTCAGGTGCGTTTAATTGGGGTTGGAGCTAAACTCTGCAGGTCAGTGGCCCTCCAGGACCGAGTTTGGACACCCCTGGTGTAAACAAACACTTTTCTGAAAACTGACAGGTGTGCACGATGTTATCTTTAAAAACGGAGAGAGTGAAATCTCCGTTTAATCTCCGTTTATGAAAATAGTGTAAACGTAGCCTTACTGTGCGTTCACACCGGATGCGAATAGCGCGTCAAATTCGCGTCTACCGCGTCTAGTTTGACGCTTGACCACTTTGTGTTAATTCGCGTGTCAATGGCGAAATTGACGTGCGTAAAAACAAAAGTTTGAAGCGAAATTTACGCGCGTCAGAGGCGAAATCCGGAGGCGAAAGTTTCGAAACCCGTTCGCGGCCATCTTTTTAGATGTTTATCGAGCATTAGCATTAGCATTATTCGAGAGAATCACCGCTCGTATATGCTCTGGAGAGCAGAAACAGCTGCGTAGGGGCATCGTCGCTGTACTCGGGTCCACCAGAGCCTCCGGAGGGTTTCAGGAGTTTCACAATTTGCTCCAGGAGCTAGGTTTGGTGGACCTAATGGTGAGGACGCTGACGAGGACAGCGTAGGCCGTGTAAAGCCTCGGCCTCGAGTGGTCTATGCCTGACGAGCCCGCGCTCTACAGCCCGGCGCGAGGTTCACCCTCGCCCGCATCCACCTAATCTGTCATTTATTTTTGTTTTGATAATAAATGAAGCCAGCCTCCAAAAGTGATTAATCTGTCCTGTTATTTTTCTCTCTCTCTCACACATCACTGTCCAGACACGAACTTATATGTTGGTTGTCTTTACATTATAATAATATTTCATATAATCTAGATATGGAATAAATAGCATTCAATACAAAATGAATATGTCTCATATATTGAAATCAAGTTTTATGTGATAAAATATTTGCTTTGTTGTGCATTAGAACCACAGTCATATATTACAAAATAATTTATTGAAGCATCCAGATACTTCACCACGTGACAGCAGCAGGCAGCTAGGCTCCTGATTGGTTAACGCGGCGCGAATTGACGCAGAAGTTCAGATTTTTCAACTCGGGCGGCAGACGCGAATTCGCGTCAAACGCGTGAATGCACAATTAGCACTAACTAAATCATTCGCGCTTAACGCGCCAGACGCTCAATTCGCCCCATTCGCGCGAACTTGACGCGCGAATGAGGCGTATTCGCGTCTACCGCGCCGCGCTCTACGCCTCATTCGCGCCGCAGGAATTTTTTACGCGCGTAACGCGTCTTTGCATTGACTTAACATTGAAATCACTCGCGCCTGACGCGCTATTCGCGTCCGGTGTGAACGCACCATTAGGCCCTGTGTCCACCCTGTATTTTTTTCACGCGGCTGGCGTATTTTTCCAATTATTTCCAATGGGAGCGCCGCATTTTTAAAACGCCAGGAGCGTAACGAGATGAGTTTTTTACCGGTCGCCGAGAGTTGAAGAATGCTGGGTAAACTTTGGGTAAAACCAGGCGCTCATCACTGTCACTTTTTACCCAGCCGTCCAATCACAGAAGAGACGGGGCGGGGCAAATACCACACAAAACAACCGTCACATTCTGCTTGTACAATGTCAACAAGCATAAATAACAGAACAAAACTATTTAAAATAAGAGCCAGAGCAAATACGTTGCAATGTTTCGATATTTTAATATAGAAACAATACTTGGACCGTTTGTAGTGATGCGGTACAAAGTCCCGAGGACTTTTCTATCCCTTCAGAGGTGTGTGTGTGTGTGTGTCTAAAATGAGAAGTCATCCACCTCCACAGAGCCATCTTTATTATGGGGGTTCAGGGGGCGCGTAGATCTAGGCTATGCACGGAACGTTTTTTTTTAAGCGGAAAATTAATAATTTTCAAATATATGTATTTATAGTTTCTATAAACAACTATTTTATAATGACATTATAATTATACATGTAGCCTACATTAATATGTTCTTAATAGAATTACGATAACTGTAGGCTAATATAGCAGGGCATTCAGTTACTTTTGAAAGAACAATAATAAAGTGTCGTATTTCATAAGACTTTAACTTTGCCAGCTATAAAAAAAAATCTAGCATTTCCTCACGTTTTACCACTGCTTTTAGTGACAGTCGATATGCATGGGATACTGGCGATGACAGTGATGGCCATACCACACCCCTTCTCACAGCCATCCACGCCCATTTAAGTTGCATTTTTCAAAAAGATTGTGAGCTAGACTTGAGCTGAAAGAGGGGGGTTTCATGACCCTTTAACAAAAAAACATTACGCTGCCAAGATGCTTCAAGCATATTTAATTTGTTTCAATATTTGGAAAGTGTTTCAGTAATTGAGCTGCTGACGCACAAGTAGAGGCTTTATCCTACATTTAAGACTTGAAACATTAGGTCTTCATTTCTGTCATGCTGCGTTTAAGCATTTGTAAATAAGACCAGAAAGAGCCATGATTATTTTTATAGGGCAAGCTTGTATGAAGACAATTTAAGGAAGGGAAAAGAAACAATTAGTGTCTCATGAAGTTTTATTAGGATTATGAACATAAATGGAGAAAAAGCCAGTATCAATTGCAACTTCGGGATAACTTCACAATTACTCATCTCATTCATTGTTTGCGAGACCAGTAGTTAGATTGTGACCAAGCAGGAGAAGACACCAATTTGGGGCTGTGAGGAGGAAAGACTGGATCCTGAGGATACTTGGGCATGAATGGGTATTGAACATGAGGATGTACAAAAGGTTGAGGGCCATAAAACTTTGGGTACCGTGGAGGATAACCTACAAACTGGTCTAACTGGGGAGCAGTGGCCGGGGTAGGTGGAGTTGTTGCTTTAACTGGGCTCTTGTAGGGGTACATGTATGGAGGAAACATTGGGTACTTGGACTGTTGATGCTGTGGTACCATGAACTGGTCTAACTGGGGAGCAGTGGCCAGGGTAGGTGGAGTTGTTGCTTTAACTGGGCTCTTGTAGGGGTACATGTATGGAGGAAACATTGGGTACTTGGACTGTTGATGCTGTGGTACCATGAACTGGTCTAACTGGGCAGCAGTGGTCGTGGAAGGTGTAGTTGTTGCTTTAACTGGGCTCTTGAAGTGGTACATGTATGAAGGAAACATCGGGTACTTAGACTGTTGACGCTGTGGTACTGCTGGGAAACCTCTAGAATTAAAGTAATATGGATCAAACATTGACATGGGATACATTTGAGGGAACATTTGTTGGTTAGGGTCTTGAAGAGGAGCAGGGGTTGTAGGTTGCACAGTGGGAGGTATAGGTCGTACACCAGGGCGACCATAAGAATATGGAGGATACCCCACATGTCCTCCAAACGGGAAAGGGTAAAACATTTGTTGACTGCCAATTGGGTCCTGGAACGGATCATCGGTTGTTGGGGCCAGCGTTGGTTGTGTCCCAGGACAAGAAAGAGTCACTTGCCGGTCACCGTACATCAAAGGGAGCTGCATGTCAGTATCCTAAGGAAGACATTAACCATCAACTAGCATACATCGATGAATCAGACAAGTGCACTCGGTTATTAATACCTTAATGTCCCAACAGCTTCCTGTAAATGGCGCAGTGACAACCAGTGAACCATCAACAGACTCCAATGTGAATGAGCATTTAGAATATGCTAAAAGCAGAGGCTGCCATGATCCATCAACTAAGAGGAAAGAGAAAACCATAAATAAAGCTCAATCACCTCTTAGATTAAATTTAAAGAATTAGGGGACTTGCCTTGAACTTTAACATGATCTGGTCTGACGCCAAGTGAGATAATCATGCCAGAAGGGGTGCAGGACACTGTAGGGAGGCGAGGACTCACAGGACAAGACATTTGAACTGGAGCCCCCATTATAAAGAGTGGCAGAATATAACGTCCACCCTGTTAGGAGATTTGGGAAGAAAAAGAAACGACCACCATTCATTCCAAGGCCCACTGTTCACTTGGTTGGAGCAGAGCAACAGTGCACTTATCTTTAGTATGCACACCAACCTGTCGTCTGACATGACAGCCCTGGTATGGAGCATCGAGAGAAACATCTCTGCGTGCCCGCTTCAGTGAGAAACCACAGCTGGCTGGCATCTCAGACAGAGGCACTGGTGACTCAATTCCTGATGAACAAATGCATGTATTAAACAAATCCAAAACACCTTACCTCGATCAACCAGAAAGTCTGGCGATTTTGCACGTCGGAATGTTCGAACCCCCAGATCTTACTTTATGAGTAAGTTCTCAGACTTATTTGATTAAATACCCAATCATAAAATTAATATAAATACACATTTCAGGAAAATAAAACATTTGCAAACCATGCACATTCTTCTATAACATCATTAATATTCATTGGCATGAATGCCACAGCTTAATGGTAATGAATTTATCATAGAGAGAGAAATTCAACACAGATGCAATGTTAGGTTATTTGTGCACGCAACATGAAACCATCAAGGGAATGCGTGGTGGAACACAAATCCAAAACAACTTACCTCGATCAACCAGAAAGTGTGGCGTCCTTGATCCTGGAATGCGCAAGGTCATTGAATCGTTCCCACAGTGCACAGAAGGACCCAGACGTCGCAGCTTAGCTTTAGCAAGGCGGAACCGCTCTTAAAAATAATTTAAGTTAATTTATAATTCCCATTTAAAAAGCAGGTTGAACTTTAAATTAGGATCTCAAATTACCTTCTTCATGAGACTGTTCTGCTGACCTAAGCCCAGATTTTTCCATTTCTTTAGCAGATACTACACCTTGAGCACCAATTAAAAGTTTGCCCAAACGGATTGTGTTTTCAGAGACTGCTCCATATGGAGTACCTGTTTCAAAAAAGGACTCAGGACCAGCCCATAAAGAAGAACTCAACATGGTCACAGACATTGTGAAAAGTAAGATGCCCATTGTCCAAGGCATGGTGAGTTTGTTGTACTACTCAAGAGAGCACACAAAAAAAAACCAGCTAGTGAAAGAATCTTGCCTATAAAAGATGAGACACTGAGCTATTTGTACTCACTTTTGAATCACTCGCTGATACAGGTTGACCAATCAAAACTATTTCTCAATCAGCTTATTGTTTTCACCTGTGCCTCATTAAGCTGAGATTTAACACAAGGGGCTGCATTGGAAAAGCATACTAGCATATACTGCAGAGTAGTATGTATGCTATTGAAAATTCAGTCAAGTGATGCCAAAATTTGGTGTCTTCGTTGATAGGACTCAATATGGTACAATAATCACTTTATTTATTATAATGCATGATTCAGTGGTCAAACAGAAAGAGAGAGCTTTTAAAAATGTATTTTTATCCATTACACTCATTAAATAGTATAGATAAGTGTGCCCATTGTCTATTTAAAAACAAATCTGCAGTCAAAAATAATATAAGAATCACATTACTTAAATAGTTTAGAGATTATTGTTTCCATTAAATATGTATAAATCTACTATTTTGCATTTGGAAATTGCTAAACTAAAAGACTGATGTCACCTGCACACGTTATGCTGGTGCAGTGACTCTTGGGATGGCCATCTCTCTCCCACACTTTTCTAATGGTCCCTGCACCAGTTGTTGAACCGATTTCGGCTATTGGTTCAAATCTTGAAAATGGGTTGTTCAAAAGGAAAAGGGGATTCTGAAATCGGATTAGTCTTGGTTTTGATCTGGATCAAATCGTGAGTTTGTATTGACTATTTTAGTAAGATTGGGATAGCTTTTAAAGGTGACATATTAAGGCCCTTTTCACAAGATGTAATATAAATCTACGACATCCCTAGAATGTGTGTGTGAAGTTTCAGCTCATGTGGGAACTGGACTGTATCAATAACAGTGCACATGTTAGCCAAGCATTAACGTGAATGACTGATATAACAGTAAAGTTTGTAATACAAATCGTGCCACATCCTTTATCTTTACTCAAAGTAGTAATGACAATCTGCATTAATAGACACAGTTTTAGATAATAGTGGCACAACTGGTTCGCAGAAGTATTTCAGTAAGACGGTAACGTTAATAACGTGATTTAGCCAATTAGCTCAATAGCATACATACTATTAGCATACAGAGACCTCAATGACAATATAAAACACAAAACTATGTATTTTGAACACCCTGTAGAAAATGTATACATCAATAATAATACAGGTTTTGATTCTGAGGAGCAAGTAAATCCAAATAAGTCCCAGCTTTAATGAATAGCATTTTGTATAAATCCCATTAGACCTCAGAGATTTAAGAAGAAGGTTATACTGCTGTTGTATCTCACCCCACAAGTGTTTACAAAGAGAATTCGCTTTTGCAGAGCCGACATGTACACAACATGAACAAGCTACAGAGTTTGAGGGTCAAAGTAGACGTTGTTTGCGGGCACTCCGGGCAGCCAATGAAGAGCATAGACGGGCATTATGAATGATGAAGGTCATTATGCAGATGTGTTACTGCGTTACGAATGCAGGTCAAGAAAGTGAGACTGGAATTCCTGAACTCGTTTATGCGGTTCAGAGTCGATTCTTTCTTTTGGGAGACAATAACTTTATTTATTGTGCACTTTCGACTTTACAATTTTTGCACACTGCATGCAAGGGAATATTCATAAAGCACAATAGGGGCACTTTAACTAATGTTGTTAACCAATGTTAATAAATTGATCCTTATTGTAAAGTGTTACCGACTATAATCTATTCAAGATTTAGATGTGGAGTATAAAACATATTGTCAGATATAATAAACATAGAACTACATCTAGATCTGAGATGGCAACTAAAATATGTTGGCTTGAAGAGTGAGTCTCTAAAGCACTTCACCTCAGGTTGCTCCAGACTGTCCATGTAATCAATGACCTGTAAAGAGATAAAAGCATCTGCTATTAATCATTATTTGCTTACAATAAGGTACTTCCCGTTACTCCATATATCCATTCAAAGGGTTATCTGTAATCCAGGATGAGATTAAGGCTTCCTTTCTGCTCCTTCCTTGGAAGTTATTAATCATATACATGCTATATTCCACCTTAAAAAGTGCATAAACGAACTGCCATACGCCCTTAAGTCACGCAGAATAATTTTAATACACAAAAACATTGTTGACAGGATAATAAAGGACGAAAGGATGAAGGGAATAATGATCATAATGTGGAAAGCTTCTTTTAATGTAGTATGACAGAAAAATAGAATATGAACTGAACATTTTTTTTATTACAAAAAATCAACAAAGGCATTGTGCATACTATTTACACAAATTCAAATAAATAAAAAGGATTAAATATACAAAATAACAGTGACACCAACCCCGCCAATGAGCAGAAAAAATACAACCAAAACCAGCTAGCTTATAATAACTCCCATTAAATGAAAATATTTATCCAAATACAGTGAGGAAGACACTTTCTGTGACTGTGCATTAATATGTTGCTCAAATGACTTATCCATTTATTTTGGGAATGACATCAGCCTTTATCATTCATCTGGCTTGATCTGATTATAATTTCCAGTTTTCTCCTCATTAGTGGGGAATGACTCCTTTATGAGATTACCCTCTTTCCTCTGGTCAGTGCTCGAACACAAACAGTGAAGAGACATCAGGCAGTGCACATTGAGAACGGATTGCATTTAATATGGCAGTGCTTTTAC
This sequence comes from Rhinichthys osculus, assembly GCA_029959095.1. NCBI lineage: Eukaryota > Metazoa > Chordata > Actinopteri > Cypriniformes > Leuciscidae > Rhinichthys > Rhinichthys osculus. The sequence continues at coordinate 26,604 of JARWKJ010000258.1, forward strand.
TTTTCTGATAACATGACAAATTTGTGTGCCTTTGTAACAGTGTGCACTGAGCTATTCTATTTTCTTCCTTATTGTTTTTTATTTCAATATGACCAAAGGAAAAAATGCATATCAAACCACTTTTCTAAACGTTACAAAAAGATGACAGTACCACAGCCAGCTCCTTTAATAAATGTTTACATCTCATTGAAACACACAAAATAATGCAGAAAAATTCGAATTTACATGTATTTACAAATGCACATTTTATAAATATGTTCTCTGAAGTCCTAAGGCATCCCTTTTCCAGTTGGTTTAGACAACATTTGCTGACAGTTCATAACTGGAGGTTAAGAAAAAAACATGCAGACCATGTACTATGCCTCTAAAACAGTGGCCAAATGACCATTTTTGGAGAAAAGAATGTTAGCTTTAAGATATTTTAAGGTTCTGAATGTGTTTGGAGTAAAAATATTGCTTTATAAGACTCACGTATAAGAATTCAGGTTCTGAAATTTCTCACGCAGGTTTTTAACCAAACTATCCTGACTGTTCTCCGCTTTTTCAAATGAGCATGGTGGGTGACCTCCATCCATCCATGCACTAAAGTTTTGCTC
>JARWKJ010000259.1:0-27196 GCA_029959095.1 Rhinichthys osculus
AACAAAACAATAACATTTAGTGCACACATTACATTACTGTAATTTGGATAAAGCCTGTCTTGAGCATTTGGCCATAAATTCTCGTCCACATCACATTGAATGTTATCATTGTTCATGCACCTTGGAAAAAACCTTTTGGCGTGACGAATCCATGCTTGACATTGGTCTACAGTACACTGATGTCATCACATGCATCATCCATGGCCTGAAGGAGGGTGGCACGCTCCAGGGGTCGGCGATCATAGACCTTCCACCTCCATGCTGAAAGAAATTCCTCAATAGGGTTGAGGAAAGGAGAGTATGGAGGCAGGTAGAGGGTCATGAATCGGGGATGGGCCTGAAACCATGCTTGAACTACCTCTGATTGGTGGAACCTGACATTGTCCCACACAATTACATAGGTGACCCCTTCACCTTGACAGGCCGGCTCAATTTACTGTAATTGAGAAACTCAATAAGATGTGCAGCATTATAGAAGCCAACGTTTCCTCCACGTTGTCCAGGCACTTGGACTGTGGCCCGTTGGCCGATGATGTTCCGTCAAGCACCATAACCCTCTAAAAAATATATTTTGGTTAGTTCTTTTAACAGTGTTGTTCCAATATACATATGACGTAAGTGATGCATCAAATTGTAACAGTAATACAATATATAGTGCTGTACCTGAACATACTCAGCCCTTAGTTGAACATAGAATTGACAGTTGATCTTTTTAGATTTGGATCAACTAATCTGGCAGCCTCTGCCATAGGAAGGCCTCTGTTCACCACATGATCAACGATGATGGCCCGGACTTCATTAGAGACAACAGTTCTGCCTCCCTCTCTCTGATGACCAACCCTTTGACGGGCCCCATGCCCACCTCTCTGACCTCTGTTGGTGCCCATGCCCACCTCTCTGACCTCTCTGTTGGTGCCCATGCCCACCTCTCTGACCTCTGTTTGTGCCCATGCCCACCTCTCTGACCTCTCTGTTAGTGCCCATGCCCACCTCTCTGACCTCTCTGTTGGTGCCCATGCCCACCTCTCTGACCTCTGTTGGTGCCCATGCCCACCTCACTGACCTCTCTGTTAGTGCCCATGCCCACCTCTCTGACCTCTCTGTTGGTGCCCATGCCCACCTCTCTGACCTCTCTGTTGGTGCCCATGCCCACCTCTCTGACCTCTCTGTTAGTGCCCATGCCCACCTCTCTGACCTCTCTGTTAGTGCCCATGCCCACCTCTCTGACCTCTCTGTTAGTGCCCATGCCCACCTCTCTGACCTCTCTGTTACTGCCCATGCCCACCTCTCTGACCTCTCTGTTGGTGCCCATGCCCACCTCTCTGACCTCTCTGTTGGTGCCCATGCCCACCTCTCTGACCTCTCTGTTGGTGCCCATGCCCACCTCTCTGACCTCTGTTGGTGCCCATGCCCACCTCACTGACCTCTCTGTTAGTGCCCATGCCCACCTCTCTGACCTCTCTGTTGGTGCCCATGCCCACCTCTCTGACCTCTCTGTTGGTGCCCATGCCCACCTCTCTGACCTCTCTGTTGGTGCCCATGCCCACCTCTCTGACCTCTCTGTTGGTGCCCATGCCCACCTCTCTGACCTCTCTGTTAGTGCCCATGCCCACCTCTCTGACCTCTCTGTTAGTGCCCATGCCCACCTCTCTGACCTCTCTGTTGGTGCCCATGCCCACCTCTCTGACCTCTCTGTTAGTGCCCATGCCCACCTCTCTGACCTCTCTGTTAGTGCCCATGCCCACCTCTCTGACCTCTCTGTTAGTGCCCATGCCCACCTCTCTGACCTCTCTGTTGGTGCCCATGCCCACCTCTCTGACCTCTCTGTTGGTGCCCATGCCCACCTCTCTGACCTCTCTGTTAGTGCCCATGCCCACCTCTCTGACCTCTCTGTTGGTGCCCATGCCCACCTCTCTGACCTCTCTGTTGGTGCCCATGCCCACCTCTCTGACCTCTCTGTTGGTGCCCATGCCCACCTCTCTGACCTCTCTGTTGGTGCCCATGCCCACCTCTCTGACCTCTGTTTGTGCCCATGCCCACCTCTCTGACCTCTCTGACCTCTCTGTTAGTGCCCATGCCCACCTCTCTGACCTCTCTGACCTCTCTGTTGGTGCCCATGCCCACCTCTCTGACCTCTCTGACCTCTGTTGGTGCCCATGCCCACCTCTCTGACGGATCCCTTGTCCACGAGCTCTTCCTATTCATTGCTGTCTATCCTGCTCCATGTTGAAAGAAAAGGCCAGTGTTTACACCTGCACTTTTATATATAGTAACCAATTGTGGTTACCACTATGGGAAATCAATTAGCAATAATGAGTATTCATCATGTGTGGTTACACGTAATTTATATGTTCGTACAAACGCACATTTTATTTCTGTAGTTCTCAAAAGTCCATATACTGTATATTGCTGAAATGAAAATCTATAGGTTCACCAAATGATTCATTGATTAACCATTAAGATCAGTTGGATTAAATAATAGACAACTGTATTAAACTGAACAAAAAGAGATGCAAATCAAAAGTTTGATAGTAAAAGCTTTATGAAAGGCAGTTACTATGAATGAAACAATAATGGAGATGAAACACTTATTTTGTGTTGTGAAAAGGATACTTTGTGATTTTGTGAATTGTACTAACACAATTGAAAACATGATGAAATGTTTGAAAAAAGTGCACTTTTGATGATCTGTTGTGATATTAGCACCAAGAGTTTTGAAAATGTACACCTTACTTGTGAAAATAGTACCAAAGCGAATAAAAAAAACTGTAACATTTTACTGTAATTTATTTATTTATTCTTTTATTTTAAATGAACTAATTCAGGTTTTTACTTTTTCTATTTGAATTCTTTTAAACCTTTTCACTTGTACAGCGCTTTAAACTGCAATCTTGTATTGAAAGGTGATCTATAAATAAAGAAGTTTCTTATTTATTTTTCACTGTTGTTCCACTCATCTGAGAGATGAAGCGGTCATCTGGGCATTTACCCCTGATTGCCTTGTGGTCTTTAATGGAACTGTGGTTCATTTTCTTGGTTTTGAAATGCTCAGGTTAGTGTTACTTTTAAAACTCTGGAGATGCTAATTGTGCCACAAATACACACAAACTCTTATAGGCATACATTTGTGATGATTGTGGTTTTTATATTGGCATCATTTATTGTAAAGCAGAATAAATCAAAATCACTTTATGCCCATTACCGTTACTGTGTGTGTGTGTGTGTGTGTGTGTGTGTGTGCGTGCGTGCGTGCGTGTGTGTGTGTGCGCGTGTGTGCAATGCTATCGTAATGATGTTTGGTATGTGTTGTAAAATCTGTGCATGTGAGTGACAGTGATGTGTGGAGTGTTAACAACACTTTGTGTGCGTGTGTGTCTGGATTTAAGAGGTTGTTATTAGTGCTAGACTGAGGGTAGGCCTACTTCTTTCAGAAACCTGGTTCTGATTCTCAGTAATTCAACACAGACAAACTGGTCTACTGTACAGGGGAAGCTTTTACTCTTTCAAAGTTTTTTCCCTTATAAACATACAAATGTCACTCATGTGTCATATGTTTCTCTCTATGCCTCTGTCTTGTTATAATATCCAGTGATCCACATCACAGGTTATGGTTATACGGCATATTTTTCTTTTATCTGAAAACTAAATGTAGACTTTTAAAGGAAGATCTTTTCAGTCTCCCATAAAGACCTACAGAGTATATGGTGCTAGAAAGTTATATTAATAATGATCTAATTATATTAATTGATATTTTTAATCTTTCATTTTTACCATTATAGTTTTCTCAATTGCTAAGACACATTTGTCAAAACACCATTTATGCAGAACATAAACATACTGTAGCAAACTTTAAAAGTTTCCTTCAGAAAAAGACTAGAAAATTCTGCAATCTCCTATTCATCATTCTCCATCTTTTCTTCTTCCACCTCGATCTCAATCCTCTTTTTTAATTTCTATCCCCTCTAACTCTTTCGCTTCCAACTCTAGCTCTTCTTCACCCCCAAGCCCCCCTCCCCCCCCCCCCCCCCCCCCCCCGCAATTATGGCGTTATGGTTCCGAAAGTTTGGCTAATAGGGATATCAGAGTGAAAGCAACTGAGGACAACTGTAATATTATAATAATCCATGATTTTATGAAGGAAATAAAAATGTATTTGTATATGCAAAAATATACAAAAAAAATCTTTAATCGTTTAGCAGCAGACGTTGCACACGTAAGAGCTCTCCATCTCTCTCTGCCTCTCTTTCTCGCTCTCCCTCTCTGTAATAATTCAATAATGTCCTGCTCTTGTTATCATCAGCTCGCAGAAGGAAGGGATGGTAAATTACCTAAATGTTTATGAGCAAGCTGTAGGTTAATGATTAGTTAGCACAATCCACTACGAAGATTACAGTGGAGTTTGGGTGGAAGGCTGACCTAAGGTGAATAGATGCTTATCTTGTGGCTTACTGTAGTTTGGCTGATGTCTTATTCTACAGCTTTCACCGGCAAATATTCAAACACAATTTTATTAAGGTGGAACAGAACGGTTTGATCAGGCTAGTCAACCTGTGAGGCTGTAGATATAAGGTGCGATCTTTAAGGAAAACAACTGTTCTGATCTTTGTAAAAAAATTAATCATGTAAAATATTAAATATTAAAAATATTAAATATTTTAGAATTATGTTTTAATACAGTTTCTATTGATTGCTGTCTTAGAATGCGTTGCTACAGGCTGTAGTGTGTTTCTAAATGATATTCACTCAATCCTAAATATTATATACAGGCCCGTCGGAACAGGACAGGCAAACCAAGCAATTGCTTGGGGCCCCGAGCTGGACTAGGGCCCCAAGACAACGACTGTTTAAGAATAAAATGCAACGACAAACTGTGAGCGCCCCTTTGATAGTCAATGCAGTAAAGTGCAATGACACTGTTATCGGAATCCCCCTCAAGGGGGCCCCCTCAGTAGTCGCTGACAGCAGCAGCCAACCACGCGATCTCTGCTGCCGGCAAAATACAAACCTCCTCGGGAGTTATCATGAAGCGGAATTATGCTTCAGGAAGCCAGAAAAGAAAGAAGAGAAAGGAAGAGAAGGTTAAGAAAAATACCAGATAGTGGTAAAGTAATAAATTACACTGCATAAAAATAGCTCTACTTGTCTTGTACAAATGGTGTAATTTTGCAGCAGGTAACATTAGGCTAGCAAAAATATGTTTATGTTAGCTACCTGCCTGACGGCCAATGCTGCTTGTAACGAACAGTTAAGTTAGTGCAAATTTTTGTTCGAACGGACGGAATATGGTTAACGTTACATACTGTAATATGTTTTTTAACGGTTTAAGGAGTTCCAGAATCACTGTTTATCGTATTTAATGACATGCCATTGCTATAGCTAATAGGTTTTGATGAAAGTGGCATAGCATAACTATTCCACCGTGATAATCTATTTACCAATGGGGGTTAGGAAAACCACACAATAATGTACATGCATCAAACATTAGCTTGGGATGTTTTTAAGCATTGGTAGTGAAAGCAGCATCCCTTCCCTTCTAATATCAAAATATGGAAATGCTAACATATCTTTAAGTTTTCTGTAACACTTTATAATAACAATCATTAATAGATGGTAAATTGTTAGTTATTTAATATTTAGTTAATTGTCATTTAACTGTTAGCAAACAGTCTTTTTACTTAATAAATAATTTGTAACCTTACCCATCTATAAACATTATTTAACCTGAAAAAGGCAGAGGAAAATGATTTTTTCATAGCTTATGTCACTGTAATTTTTTGGGGGGGGGGGGGGCTTGGGGGGCCTCCATGTCCCATTTTGCTTGGGGCCCCCAAATTCCTTCAAACGGCCCAGATTATATATTGTTCAATATGTCTGTGTGCTATGTGTTTATATGCTTTTTAGTGTAGCAATGTTTGATTAGATTCTCTTTGTTCAGAGAGAGCTAATTGTATGCCATTGCCTGTAGTCAAGTCACCTTTATCTATTTTATGACCTCAAAACCTTTTTACCATGGTGCAACTAATACATCTTGATGTTTGCATCACATAACCAGTTCCGTCTGTATGGCTTTTCTGATGCGGTAAACTTGCTCGGCGGCTCACCTGGTACACTGATGCGGAGTGCTCGGGTGCATTTGGAAGTCTGTTTGAAAGTGTTGCGAAATGAGCAAGAAGCAAAGTAATATCGGTTTGCAAAAATCATATGTTTTCCAAATCACCTAAGAGCTTCCATTTGAGCTATGAAATAAAAGCTGCCTTTGTAGGCAGCAGAAAGCAATGCAACTTGCTAGGTTGCAGGGTCGTTTAAAATACACAGAGATTAGCACATTTTACTGCAGTACATGGGCTACTTGTAACTGTATATAGAGCTTAGAACATCACCTCTTGGCTGCCCTGTCAAGCCTGGTTAACATATTAACAGTTCATTAACTTTCTCGCTTCGTTAACGTAGTTCATAAATGCATGGGTTTGGTCCACAGTTGAAGGGAAGGTCTGACGTTATGTCCAGCTGGGGCTCTTTAGTTTCACAGGCCTGTGTTGTAGGAGCAGTCCAGGGGGGATCAGGGGTGAACTTGCTAAGCTCCAGTAACATGTTAGCAAAACAGCAGCTGCAAATAGATTAGACCTGTAACTCTCACAGACAGATGTGAGGATAGCAAGCCAAAGGGGAAACGTCTCACATTAGACCGACAGAGAGGTGGGAGAGAGAGATAACAAGAAGGGGGTTTTAAAATCAGTGGATGGAGTCAAGAGAGAAACATAATATAAAGAGATAGAGAGATAAAATCAAAGGAAAGCAAAAGTGTGGCAACCAAACATAGCAAGTTGGAAATAGCAAACATGTTCATACAGATTACTTTTCATCCTCTTGCTCTTTCTCACGCTTTGCCTTGTATGTCAGACCCCCACCCAGACTGGTGCTGATTGATAACCTCATCAGGGAATTAATGTGACACACTCTACGTGAAGTTTTGAAACTTTTCCTCACTTATCTGTTGGACATGTCCCACATCTCCCTGTCCTATACATTTTCCTTTTTCGTTACTTTTTCCTCTCTTCTGTTCTGTCTCTACTACCCCCAGTCACTGTATAAAAAAATAAGGAAAACACTGTAGTATATATATATATATGTATATGGTATACAGTGGGGAGAGCAAGTATTTGATACACTGCCGATTTTGCAGGTTTTCCCACTTACAAAGCATGTAGAAGTCTGTAATTTTTATCATAGGTACTCTTCAACTGTGAGTGACGAAATCTAAAACAAAAATCCAGAAAATCACATTGTATGATTTTAAAGTAATTAATTTGCATTTTATTGCATGACATAAGTATTTGATCACCAACCAACCAGTAAGAATTCCGGCTCTCACAGACCTTCTCTTTAAGAAGCCCTCCTGTTCTCCACTCATTACCTGTATTAACTGCACCTGTTTGAACCCGTTACCTGTATAAAAGACGCCTGTCCACACACTCAATCAAACAGACTCCAACCTCTCCACAATGGCCAAGACCAGAGAGCTGTGTAAGGACATCAGGGATAAAATTGTATACCTGCACAAGGCTGGGATGGGCTACAGGACAATAGGCAAGCAGCTTGGTGAAAAGGCAACAACAGTTGGCGCAATCATTAGAAAATGGAAGAAGTTCAAGATGACGGTCAATCTCCCTCGGTCTGGGGCTCCATGCAAGATATCACCTCGTGGGGCATCAATGATCATGAGGAAGGTGAGGGATCAGCCCAGAACTACACGGCAGGACCTGGTCAATGACCTGAAGAGAGCTGGGACCACAGTCTCAAAGAAAACCATTAGTAACACACTACGGCGTCAAGGATTAAAATCCTGCAGCGCATGCAAGGTCCCCCTGCTCACGCCAGCGCATGTCCAGGCCTGTCTGAAGTTTGCCAATGACCATCTGGATGATTGAGAGGAGGAATGGGAGAAGGTCATGTGGTCTGATGAGACAAAAATAGAGCTTTTTGGTCTAAACTCCACTCGCCGTGTTTGGAGAAAGAAGAAGGATGAGTACAACCCCAAGAACACCATCTCAACCGTGAAGCATGGAGGTGGAAACATCATTCTTTAGGGATGCTTTTCTGCAAAGGGGACAGGACGACTGCACCGTATCCCTCAGTAAGAGCATTGAAGATGGGTCGTGGCTGGGTCTTCCAGCATGACAGCGACCCGAAACACACAGCCAGGGCAACTAAGCATTGCAACTTAAGAATCATCTCAAGGTCCTGGAGTGGCCTAGCCAGTCTCCAGACCTGAACCCAAAAGAAAATCTTTGGAGGGAGCTGAAAGTCCATATTGCCCAGCGACAGCCCCAAAACCTGAAGGATCTGGAGAAGGTCTGTATGGAGGAGTGGGCCAAAATCCCTGCTGCAGTGTGTGCAAACCTGGTCAATAACTACAGGAAACGTATGATCACTGTAATTGCAAACAAAGGTTTCTGTATCAAATATTAAGGTCTGCTTTTCTGATGTATCAAATACTTATGTTATGCAATAAACTGCAAATGAATTACATAAATCATACAATGTGATTTTCTGAATTTTTGTTTTAGGTTCCGTCACTCACAGTTGAAGAGTACCTATGATAAAAATGACAGACTTCCACATGCTTTGTAAGTGGGAAAACCTGCAAAATCGACAGTGTATCAAATACTTGTTCTCCTCACTGTATATACATAGGCGTAATTTGAGGGTGGGACGGTTGGGACATGTCCCTACCACTTTTTAAAATATCTCGTGGCACGGATGTATCAATACAAATAAATATAACATCTCCAGTTAACTAGCAGAGCACTAATTATCAACTTTACGTGGGTTGTGCCTCGGCACGGCACAGCGCGGATGAATCCAATGTTTTGAGGAGAATTAGCGGCTGTTAGTCGCCACGCCAGTGTGGATACTGGCATTCAGAATCACAGATTCTACTTATTGGAAGTATGACCAACATAAGAATTTTCACTGGAAAATGTCATCTGAACAAGTAAGTAACATCCACTTTTGACCAACTAAGGGAAAAAAAGAATTGCTGTAAATTGCGCTGATTAAATCTAACGATCGCTTATCATATCACGTCAAACCATGCAAATTATACTTTGTTCTCAAATTGTTAATGTTAACATCATCAGCATTGCGTGACTACATTTAATGCCCTTTCAATATTTATCCTTGTTTTCGCATGGGCCCGGTTACAGTCTCTTTTTTTCTGTAGCCACTCCGAAGTCCGAAGTCTTTTGCATTTTACAACGGGTGAATCTCCAGTTGTCATTGGTGATTGTCGTTTGAACCTTTCTGGATCCGCCATCAAATTGAAAAGTTTAATTATATCAAGTGCTGACAAGTGCCACCTCCAACATCCTCACTTGCAATATAGCCTACTAGCCGAGACTCCTTCTTTATGTGTACAGATGTGACGTAATGACGCAAAGACATGCTCGAATCTCCCGAGGAAATCCACCAGTACCACTGGAGTTAAAAACATTATTACAACCTTACCGTTTTGAATCGAGCTAAGGCAAGCAGATAGTTTTGAACACCAGCCCATCCCAGCTGGTTATGTATTTGCTCAATTTATTTTGGATAATTTTTAACCCAAAAAAGTTACGGACTGCAGCTTTAAAGTACACACTTAAAACAGTCGGATCTATGTATTTATTCACGTGAAAATTCTCGGCACTGACAACATATATTAAATCTCATTAAACGACAGATTAAACCCAATGTACTATTTAAATAATTTAATAATTTCTCTCCTCAAATCTTTTTTCTTTTCTCATATTTCACGTTTTTGACTCATACAAGTTAACTCCTCAATTAAGCAATTAGAGGTTATTATACCTGTATAAGCAAGAGTATTGAGTATTTTGAGTATTTTTACAGTATTTGAATGGGTCTTCTTGTGTCCAATATATTCTTTTCCCACCATATTTCATTTCCTACTACCTGTCTTTCCTTATAGTCTTTCTCTCACACACAAGCACTGCACATGTGGTGTGCAGGTTGTGTGTACCATCACAAAATACAGTTATGGAGCATCTAACTGTACCTTTTGACCTTTTACCTCATTTAAAAGCCAAATGCTAATGTACTGGGTAAACAATCTTTTTCAATAATAATGAAAAACCCAACTTGAAATGACAAACCAAACTGTGATTGGTCACTTTGCATTTTGGTCAGATCATGCATAATTAAACTGGTAAAACTAAACTCTGCTACTTCGCTTTGCTTCGTAGACAGAGTCTGGAATGGCATAATTAAAAAGTGTTTTCTTTCTCGCGGGGGGGAGGGGGGGGGGGGGGGGGGGGGGTTTGGTGGGGCGGGTTGGGGGTTTTGTCTGGAGTATAAAATCATTGGTTACCCGTAAGCCAATCACAACGCAGTCACCTCTCTCTCTCGAACTTAAACATCACCTCCATTCAAAATGTTTAACAAACACTCTTCTTGTTCGGGCTTCAGTTTGCAAATGCCGGGAATATTCTCCATAACAGAGCAAATTGCATCCCGTGTTTCCATATCCGCGGTCGTTTTCGATTTACCTAACCTAAAATACAATCTTAAACTCGGCGCTTAGCGTCTACATCACGGCTCTCTGTTCGTTGATTGGCCGGCTGTTTTCAGGCCTGAGGAAAACTGAGAGATAGGTCGCTATCTCAGACTGAGTACAGAAGCGAACTGAAATTGAGCTGAAGTACGAAGTCTGACGTAGTCAGGCTAAATTAAACCATAAACCGAAAAAAAAGCATAGCAATGAATGCAATTTAAGTTGCTTTGGATAAAAGTGTTTGCCAAATGCATAGACGAAAAAGTAAAGTTGTTGTTGCCTTGGGAGTTCTTGGCCAGAAGCAGTAATGTTGACCAGACGTTATGCTTAAAGTCCAAAGTCCAAAGGTTCCTAAGATCTAAAGGTTCTGAGAGCTTTACCAAAGAGCACAATATGTTTTCTCTTTATCTGAAGCTCCAAGTTGAACTTTGGTGTTCTACCTATAAGAAATATAACTTATTTTGTCTTATCTGTCAAATGATGTTTAGGTTGAATGCATGCGGTCAAACTGGTTGAACTAGTTTGTATTTACACTGGCTGTTTTAAAATGTATTTTAAAGTGTAATTATAAAGAGTGGACTGACTTGGATTCAACATTAAAGTTAACCTAAACTAAACTGCCTTTACATTTATTTTATAATACAACTTGTTAATGAGACAACATCTTGTGAAATTGCTGCTGTACATATTGTCTTTTTCCGCACAAAACATGCTTGTTGTGGTTGGAGTGTGATTCTCGGCTATAGGCAGACTTCTTTAGGAAACATATGTGTGTTTAATTAGCAGCAGATTGAACTGAACTGAGCAGGGCTACTTTTTAGAGTCTCGAAGAAAAGGCCTTCGTTTCATTAAAGCTAATGTTCCATTATCATAATGCATTCTGAGTTCAGTTAACACTTTATATTAAGGTTTAATCTGTTAACATTAGGCATTGCAGTAGGTATCATGAACTAACAATTAACAAATATTTTTAAACCATTTATTAATTTAGGCTAATATTAAAGTTGTAACAATGCTGTAACTATGTCTTAAACATTCCTTTTTATGTAAAATAATTAACTAATTAAAGGGTTAAAACGATTTAAGGGAATACAGAAAAATAAATAAGAAAGGTAAAAAAAAGGCTCTAGGTTAATTGTTTTTATAAAGTAATCAATTTAATATTTTTTATAATATTTTACATTATTTTATTTTACTGTTAAAACTAACATTATTTAATTCCCCCCAATAATTAACAATTATCGTGGGGGAATGTCTATGGTGGTTACGGCCCTGGTTAATGTTAATTTATACAACTTGAAATGTTAAAAATGTATTAGTATATGTAGAAATGAGCATTGGTTTAGATTAATAAAGGCTATAAAATTGCTTTCATGATTCAAAAGCCACCATTTTCAGGGTAGATCAGGGTAGTTCGCTTCAGAAATTAGCCCCTGCTGGTAGATGTTGTAACCATTATTGTGGCAAAAAAAAAAGTCTTTGCTTTGTTGTTTTGAGAGAAAAAAATATCAAAGAATAGCATGTTGGAGCCATATTGTTGTGTTGGTGCCATGGACTGTGTCATATTTTCCTATTTCCCCCTTTCTTTACTGAATAATTTCCTGTCTCTTTTCACTGTCCTATTATATAAAGCATTAAAAAGCCCATAAATAAAATATTGTGAAAGGAGATGAATGGAAATAAACTAAAAAACTAGCATGAAACTGTAAAGCATACAATCATGTTTTGTTCGTGAATCTGATCCTGGTATTTACTGTAAAGTCTGGTGTACTCTATTATTCCAAACACCCATAATGATATTCAACTGTCCTTGTGGCTCATAAGAAGTGCCACCAATTTGGGCTCAATATGCTGACTCATGGAGTCTTACATTTGTTTAATGGCACTTGAAATGTCACGGCTCTTGTATGAGCCCTGTTTCATAGACAGTGAAGTAGATGTTTTTGTCTTCTGTGAGAGCTCAAGGACCTGAGGATAGCTCCTTTTTAACTATTCATAAAACAATACATGCTGAGCCCCTGGCAATTAGAAAGCACTTAATAGACTTCGATAGCACTCACAGGGTCGTGGCCTCACTCTAAAGAGGCTGAATCAGACGGGTACTTTGTGTTTATTGTTCATGTTTCATTTTTTTTCTTAAATGTCATCTATAAATAATGCGGACATTTAAATGAAGGTGCATCATCATAAGTACGCCATTATTTTAATTTCAGCTGCGGCTGTGGTTGTGTTCCCTGTGCTCTCCTGCATATGATATGAGCTTTCATCTCCAAAAACACCAGCACTCAGGAGATACTGAGAGGGTTTTGTCATTGACTGAACATAAATCCTGTCACTTTTACTACTATTTTGTACATAATTTTAGCCTTGGCTGTGCTATGTATTTTTAGATTTTATAGACTTTTTACTCAAGATTAAACCTTTAAAATATCCCCATTTACTTAAATTTTGACTTTATTGGGTTTTCAGAATGTGTCAAGAAGGATGTCATGATATTAGTTTCCCTCCTATTGTCAGATGGATCTCTTTGTGTTTTCCAGTCCTTTAGGATCAATTTTTCTTTCAGAAAATGGGTTGTTGCTAATTTAGACTTTTTTAGATTTCCTTGCATTGTTGCATTGACAGGCTTACAGATTGTGTATCTGTCAACAGAGGCTCATTAGAAAATGTCCTGGTTGCGTATGCAACCCACCGTTCCCTGAAGGAGGGAACGGAGGACGTAGTCGACGTCGACTGAATGGGGATCACGCCAAGGAGCCAATCATCTTCGAGTACTATTGAACAAGCCAATGGGAATTGATGTCCGTGATGACATCACACACTCCACCCCAGCGGCGCGGGTATAAATACGGAAGTGGATGCACGCACTAATTGCTTTTTTGCTGAGGAGCCGAGCGTAATTTGGAGTCAGCGGTGGTCCAGTGGTAGTGGCAAGGGGACTACGTCCTCTGTTCCCTCCTTCAGGGAACGGTGGGTTGCATACGCAACCAGGACGTTCCCTTTCAGTCAAGAACGTCAGACGTAGTCGATGTCGACTGAATGGGGATAACCATTGAACACGCCACTAAAGCTGCCACCTTCCAGTGCCTAGACAAAAGCCTCCAGATCCCCCCGCAATTTAAGGCGGGAAGGGACAGGGCTTAGGCCAGGGAAGTCACTGTGTTTCCTACAGGACCACTGAAAGGCTTTCCCTGTACAAGGAAGGAAGGGACGCTGCGGTAGCCACATCCTGCCCGAAGGGAGCTAACATGTGGAGAACACACATATGAACTGGGCGGATGACTGGGCAGTACAACATATGGAATGTCACTGGGGTGGCTCCAGCCTATGACAGGGGAGAGACTCAACCGGACAGTGACGGCAGAGCAGGCTCTCCCAAGGGCAGACAAGGGCTCACCGCAGAGAGCAGTACCGTGGAAGAATACACATATGGGATCGCCGTAGGGATCACAGTATATGGACCCAACCTAACACAGGTTCCACTAGTGCATACGAGTGATAGGCCTGGCTTCAGACGTTCCGCCACGTCAGTTGCCGAAGGGTATGGAGGAACTCGACAGGGTTCGGCTAAAAAAGGGGAGGGACCAAAAAATTGCGCACATATCCAGTCCATAGGAAGGGAATGGCGCCACAAGCCGACACAACGAACCGGGCTTACAGTGAAAATGGCTTAATATGAAGGGAGCCCACTTAAAGCAGCGGTTCGACTAAGGTGTTGCTCAGCCCCTAACTCTAGAATATATGTCAGCGAAGCACTCTGTGTCAACGCCTAGGAGGGAGCACACGCTCATCTAAGAGGAGCTAACCACCTAAGTGGACATTTGCATCTCGGGAATTTCACCAAGATGAAGGCAGCCACATTTTCAGTGGGCCAACTAGCTTGGAAACAGCCTTCCCTCTCTTTGCTGATTTCCTTAACAGATAAGAGCTGGTCTGAGGTCCTAAGGCTTGCGTTCTGTGCACGTATAACTGCAATGAAGCGGACGGACAGAGAAAGCCTGGTCTGCCTCCTCTGGGGCAGCGCTTGCAGGCTCACCACCTGGTCCCAGTTTAAGGGAAAGGTAGGAAACCTTGGGCACATATCCAGGCCGGGGTCTCAGCTCGTGAGAGTTAGCCGGCACGAATTCCAGGCACAAGTCATTGACCGAAAGCGAGCAAGTCCCTACCCTCTAGTAGAGACTGTTTAAAAACAGAATTTTCAACTCACTGCCTGCAGTGGCTCAGGGGCGGTCTCTGCAGTGATACTCATTCAACAAATAGGTTCAATACTCATTCAACAAATAGGTTCCACTTCTAACTTAGCGAAGCACAGCTACCTTATCTTAAAGGGGGTGCTTGCAGAAGTGATGATCACTACCACATATCCTTGTGGTAGCCACCTGAAACTCCCCATCCAGTTTTTTGAACGTGGGTACCATCATGCCCCGTCCCTGAAATGTATTCAGGGGAAGTCAGGAAGGCTGTCGAGGGAACTAGGTCTGGTTGGGCCAATAAGGGGCAACTATCAAGACCTGTTCCACTCCTGACTTAGCACAGTAGGTGCAAGCGACATGCGCGCACAAGACAGGAGCACTGCTCAACACTAGATGTGAAGATCACTGAGCTTCAGGAGCATCTCTGCTCAACACTTGAGTGTGATAAGTTCACTGAGCTCAGGAGCATTTCTGCTCAGCACCTAAGTGTGATAATTTCACTGAGCTTCAGGATCATTTCTGCTCAATACCTGAGCCTGAGTGTGATGACATTCACTGAGTTTAAGGAGCATTTCTGCTCAACATCTGAATGTGATGAAAATCACTGAACTTGAGCAGCGCCAAGCGATAATGAATCACATAGCCGCTTCTCATAAGGCTCACGGGAGAATGCATTTCTGCGGGGCCCTCGGGGTCAGCTGAGAGCCAGTGTCTGTCCAAGGGATGTCCACTCAGACAGAAAACACATCTGGCAGAGGGACGAGTCCGGAGAGGCAACTAATGTAACTGTGCGGCCCTGAAGTGGTCCCTGTCCAACTGGACCGCCAGGGGATGGAGTCTCCACTCTCCCTGGCCATAGCTGTCGTGAGGCTCGTTGACGGCACAATTGAGTAGGCCGGAAGAAATTTATAGTGGAATAAAATGACCTCAGAAGCTTCTGACTCCAAGGAGGAGGTGACGAACGAGTTGTGACATGCAAGGGAAGCTTAGTGCATTGGTCGCGATGTTGTCTTTTCAGACCAGTACCAGCTCGCTGAGCAGCGGTGGTTCAAAGTGAGGTGAACTGCCAACTCGAGGTAACAAATGCCAATGCAGTTGAAGGTCACCCAGGCCTCCGTTAAAGCATGCCCTTTTGTACATGGCCCCTCAGTCGGTGTTAGTGGACCTTGTTCTAGGAGCGGTTTGGTCTGGAGAAATGAAGGGACTGAACACGGGCTGAGGGTTTGGCAGCAGGCCATAACCAACAGACTCGATCATAAAGCTAGTGCTGAAACGGAAAACGGAGGAATCCAAAGCGGCTGCATCTGCCATATGCCCCAGGAGCCTCTGAAAAATCTTTCAGTGGAACCCTTTCTCACTTCAAGCACCAGCCGAACACACTCTTCTTGAAGATACGTGTTGGACCGAGTCCTTCTCCTGAACTGAAAAAAAGATACTCAGCCCGTGGGCGAGATTACTCTCTCCCAGTTGACCTGAAGACCCAACTGGCTATGGAGCACTCGAAGGGTAGGACTTGTACTGATACTTCACACCATCGAATGCAAGAACACAGAATGGTCTGTGGAGCGGAAGGATAGAGATCTGAAGTACTGTCCTTCAGGTCGAACGCTGCAGGCCAACCTTGGGGACGGAGCATTTGAAAATGTGTCTGTGTTAGTAATTGAATGGAGGCTTTCGAAAAAGGGCCCGTTTCAATTGACACAGGTCCATGAAGGCCATAACCCACCACATATCTAGGGTACAATGAAACCGGTCTTCATATCGGTTGTAGGAAGAGGCTACATCGCTTCCTTCGCCAGTAGGACTGCGACGTGCGCACGCAGGACAGGAGCAACGCTCAACACGTAGGTGTGATAAATATCACTGAGCCAGGGCGACAGCCAAGCGAAATGAATCTCAAGTAGTGCTGCCACTAACGACTAATTTTCTAACGACTAATCTTTCGACTAATTTTTCGATTAGTCGACTAATCTAAACGACTAATTAAAAAAAATCAAGTGTTTATTTCGTTGTGTCCATTTTATTTTGAACTCAACTGAAGGGCCAAAACATAAAATGTCACCTGTTCAAAAACATTATGTATTAACAATCTAAGCATTAAGTATCTGCATTTGCATTAGGCTATACCATATTAGTCAGAGTCCTAATCTAATCCTCTAATAACAAACATGTATGTATTACTTAAATTAGCTCTTTGTTCTGCCTTAAAAAATGTACAGTAAGCTAATAACTAGAAAAAGTTCGTCGAGACAAACTTTAAGTTGGCTTGTGAAAGTTTGGACCGCAAAGTTTGAAGAAGTTTAAAGTATTTTGAAGTTTAAATTAGTTTAAAGTTTAAATTAGTTTGAAGTTTAAATTAGTTTAAAGTAGTTTATAGTTTAACTTAGTTTAAAGTTTAAAGTAGTTTAAATTAATTTAAAGTTTAAATTAGTTTGAATTTTAAAGTAGTTTGAAGTTTAAATTAGTTTGAAAGTTAAAGTAGTTTAAAGTTTAAATAAGTTTGAATTTTAAAGTAGTTTGAAGTTTAAATTAGTTTAAAGTAGTTTAAAGTAGTTTAAAGTTTTAAATAGTTTAAAGTTCAAAGTAGTTTAAAGGTTATGTAAATTTCTGAAAAGCGTAACTGATAACATCACTCTGAATAGTAAAAGTAGATCTATGCATTTTCTGTGAAAAGCGCTATACAAATAAATTGGAATTGAATTGAAAGAGTCTGGACTAGCCCACTATGAGTCGCGCTGAAAACAGGCAGGCACGTGACGCAGTTATGTAGCTCGCGTTTACACTTGCGTGCATGGCGGGCCGTGCCGCGGTTCGCGTGAATGTGAAAGCAACACGGACTCGGGAGCGCTTGTTCAGGAAGTTAAGTAACCTGCCCATGCGTTTTAGCTGATTATGATGCATTTAGTTAAATAAAACACATGTAAGGGATGATAGTGTTGATGATTTACCTTGGATACGCGAGAGTTGAGTCTGCAGTGTATTCGCGCATTGCGCGTGCAATCAGGGCAACACATTTGGAAATCCACTGTCTCCTCAAAGGAGTCCGTTTGAAAAACACAATATATTGACCCGCGTTCTGTTTTCTATCATGCGCCGTGCACGTTTGCGATGGCATAAGATGCACGCAAACTCAACAGGGTTCGATAGAATTGAGTGTGAAACCAGACCAACGCTGCGGGGGGCGCCGGGAACAATCGCGCTCACGCTCGGACCGCAGCAAACGAGCCTACTGTGAAAGCTCCGTCACCTGCCGCCGCAATTTTTCATATCAAAGCAGTGAAGGCGGGCGGGAACGTGAAGGAAAATGATAGCAGATAAACCAGCAGGGCGCACACGGCGCACAGACTGGTGTGTGGAGGTGAATTACAGTGAGACCAAAAATAAATAGCGTCAATAGTAAAACGACACGTCGACTAAAAAAATTGCCGTCGACTAATTTGCATGGTCGATTACGTCGACTAAGTCGACCAATCGCGGCAGCACTAATCTCAAGCCGAGTCTGCTGGAAGTTTCGGGGCCAGCTGGAGCGGTAGGAAGCATCTTAAGGCTTACACACACCAGGCCAGGGGCCAGGGAACCACAGACGTACCCCAGGTGGGGCAGCGAGGTGGAGGACAGGGATCCGGCTCGGAAGGCTCGGAGGCGGCCCGAAGCAGGGTCTGAGTGTGCACCTGTGTCGCAACAGACCGCTCCACTGGAGGGATAGCCTCGCAACCCTTCACCACTCCTCCATCAAGGGTAGTGAGGGGGAAAAGCTATTCAGGCAGTTTCTGTCAAAGAAAGGTGCCATCCACAACCTGGTAAGCTCTCCATGCACTTCGGGAAAGAAAAGTACTGGGGCGGCGAGCTGAGAACCAGCACGGCCCGCCCTGAGATACCAATCCTCCAACCGAGACTGAACGGGACACGGTGGAGGGTTCCACTGGAGCCCGGCAGCCTGGGCAGCCCGTTTCAGCATAGCTGACATTTCTGGATCTGGCTCAGGCAACGTTACACTCCCAGAGGGAGATAACACAGCCGAGTCGTCATCTCCAGTGGTCAGCTCACCCTCCGATGCTGCTATCGACATCTTATCCTCTGGGGGAACACCAATTGAAACGGCTGATCGGGCCATTAAAGAGGGACCAGCACGTGTAACAGGAATTCCATCGGCTGCGGTGTGATGGAGGAGTGAGGAGCCCACAGGGAATGGTTACCGGGCGAGACATCCATCACTATCCTCCGATCACCCATCCCACACGGCACCCGGAGGTGGGGCATATTAACATGAACCGTCCAAAAAAAGCTGCTTCAGCGTGCTGTAAGCCCTAACACATGATGCAACAATTGTGACCGTCAGAGAGGAATAGGGAACGACCCCATCCAGAAATGCACGGGTGGAATGACATCTTGAAAAAGGCGCAAACGCACCCATGTTGCTCTTTCAGGAAATAGGACCCATCACCAGTGCCGGAGCACACAGGGGAATGACAACGGCAACACTGAACAGTGAACTGATACAGTGAAACACTCACTTTTCTGCCCTCTAACCAGCCGTCAACACACACAAACATTTAGAATTTTGTTGCTGTTAAAACAGCAGTTGAGAGCTCAAAGCTCACGGTCACCGCTGCACTCACACTGTAGAAACCACCAGCACTGGGAGAGTCTTCCAGAAGAACACTGACACACTCGCTCGTTGTAAACAACAGCACTCTTCAGAGACATCAAACGATCAGCTCTGAAGCGAAAGGCAACTAGTGCGTGCATCCACTTCCGTATTTATACCCACGCCGCGGGGGCGGAGTGTGTGATGTCATCACACACGCCAATTCCCATTGGCTCGTTCAATAGAGCCAATAGAAGATGATTGGCTCCCTGGCTGTCCCCATTCAGTCGACGTCGACTACATCTGATGTTCTCGACTGAAAGGGAACTGTGTTTCTACCTACACTTTTGCAATACTCCAAAAAAGTACCTACATAGCCTACATACAATTCACTGCAGTTTCCTAGTGGCAGTAAAACACCAATAACTTTTATTCCTTTTCACACAAATTAATGATTACGGGACAGATTATTGATTAATAAAGACTTATTTTCACATTGTTACTTGCACAATACTGTTTGACCTCAAAACACTTTTAACATGCATTTTTAAATTTGCATCTCATAACCAGCTCCATATGTATGGCTTTTCTGACGAAGTAAACTTGCTCGGTAGTTCAGCTGGTACAGCATTGCATTTGCGATGCAAAGTGCTCGGGTATGAGTCCTGTGAAACCAATGTTACGATAAAAGACCTCAAAGACTTGTGGAAGCTTATAGCTACAATGGCATGATTGCTTTTTTTTTATTCATATTTGCTTTTGTTAACACTATTGGTTAGGTTCTACCAGAAAGACTCGGGAGATAAATTGAAAAGCTGTATACATTTATTGACAGCTCAGCAAGCATAAATTTATGAGTTCTTTGGCGTAGGCCCCGTCCTTAGCGAGCAAAGCGAGGTTAGCCGAATCTGCATGTCCCGCCTGAGATGAAGGCGGGGGCGCAGCCGACCTCCTGGAGGTAAGGAAGGGACCATCCTGGTGGTGGTGATGGAGAGAATGGAGGGGAAGGTACCGTCTTGGTGGTGGTTGGGGAGGATGGAGGTGAATGGCAGTGTCAGCATCTGCGAACTCAGACAAGTGTAAGTACCAATCTTAAATACTGTGACTGTTAACACCTGATTGGATAGGGATGAGGTAATACATGGCGCGCTGATTGAGTCTTCCTGACAGAACTTAAGCTAAAGCTTCCATTTTAGTGTAGGTGGTACATTATTTTCAAACAAGAGAGCATTAATCGTTTAGCGACACTCACCGGGCATTTCATTTCCCAACTGCCACAATATGCACAACAAATGTGATTGCTAGATTCTGTTTGGATAAAACCTATCATGCTTTTAGGGGCACTTACTGGACATTGCACCTTGAAAGTGTCATAAAATTTGCAAAAAAAAGCTAAAATTTTGCCACAGGCACGTTTTTCCAATGAGCCTGGGTTGGTATCTGTCTACTTGTTTGTGTGTGTGTGTGTGTGTGTGTGTGTGTGTGTGCGCGTGATGAATTCAACATCTGTTGTTCCATTTCTCCAGCCAGAGCTATTCATCAAAATGGGAGTGAATGAAATTCCTAAACCCTTTAAATTCAAACAAACAAATAAAGCTTAAGAATAGATGATTCGAACCCTTCCATTTTCTTCCGTTTCATTTCAGTGAGCCTCTTCCTCACGCAGCTGCACCCAATGATAGGCACAACTAAAAGTATAATGAGATGAATAATAACTTACCATAAATTTCCATATCTCACATAAATATTGATTGTGTCAGCATGGATGATGCCTAGATTAACTCCATCTGAATAAAACGGTTTAAGCAAGGCTGGCCATACACAATGAGTGTAATGCAGAACAGGCCCGCAGAGGCCAGACATTATCAATGGGGAGATTGGAAAGAAATGCATTTTTTCTCCATCTGCTGTTAGTCTCGCACACACACAAACACATACAGTAAGACCAGGCTAGTGACTCACTGTCAAGCTGATGGTGTTTTGGTATTCGTGTGGCATGTAGCCAATAGGAATACTGCAGTGTACACACACACACACACACACTGAACTCATTGAAATTGACCTGTTAAATTCATGTTTGTGGAAAATATAATACATTTTTTTCAGGATTCTTTGTTGATTTAAAAGTTTTTTTAAAAACAGCATTTATTTAACAATTTTTAAAAATATTTACTATCAGTTTTTATACATTTTATGCATCAATTTTCTTTCAATAAAAATACTTTCCTTCAAAAAGAAAAAAATTGAACTACAAAAAGATCTATATTCTACATCTACATATATTTCTTTATCGATTTGACTGTTCTGTATTTGCACTATAGATCTGTACAATGTCTGTACAGACAGGAAGAGAATCTGTGGGACAGTTTGTGTTTGCGTGTGTTCATTATTTGCTGGGTGTTGCTTTCACATGAACAGATGGTGGAATCATGTCATTGCAGTCACTGTTTAAAGTGTGCCAATGGAATGCTCTGATTGAGACAATGTCAGAGTAGTAGCCTGGTGTGTGTGTGTGTGTGTGTGTGTGTGTGTGTGTGTGTGTGTGTGTGTGTGTGGTCAGTCATCTTTGCGTGGGTGGGCAAAGACTGTGTTAACATGCAGGGCTTCATGTCTGTATGTGACTGCTAATACTGTGCACAAGTGTTTTACAGATAGAGGAACAGTGATGAACTTCCTACTGTATTTAAATCTGACAATCCCCCTGTTTTTCTCTTTTTGTCATTCTCTCTCTCTCTCTCTCTGTCCTAATTCTGTCTCTTAGTCCACTCTGTCACAGCCCGGCTCAGAGGTTGTGACAAAGAAGCGGGACGCAAAACCTCAATCAAGAGATGACCAATTTATATACCAAACAAAAACACAATTAAACACAAAATGCCGGCAACAACACAAAACATGTAAAGGAAAAAGCACGCAGGAGGGAGAACCCCTCGCTCGTTCCTCCTGAAGGCAGGGACCCGGAAGCTTTTATCAGGAAGAGAAACTCCCACCGCAGGTGTCCTCCATCCGCGCTCAGGATTGAAGCCCCGCCCCACTGAAACACAGACATAACACAAACAAGTAGGCAGGCCGCCACAACTCTCATTTCTTCCGTTGGTGGTCCTGCCTCATTTCTCTTGAGGGGCAGCAGGTGGTGTGGTCTAGGGTCTACATATGTGTGTGTGATGGAGGGTATTGATTTGTTGATGTGTTAATGGTTGTGGTGAGCTGGATGTCTTTCCTCTGTTCTAAATAACTTCTGATATTCCAGTTGGGATATAAATAAAAAAAAGTAAATATTGTCATGAAAACATTTAAACCTTTAGAAATCAAACCTTTCTCAGTAAAAAAAAAAGACCAGTTTGAAACAATGTGTCAATGTTATGTAGACTTTGCAAAGAATGGATGAAGGATGGGTCTGTTTAAAAATTAACAAAACTGCTTATTCCACAAGTGAAAATGGTGTTTACATAGACATCATAAAGGCCCAGCGGGGAAAAAAATGGGTGTCAAAAAATAAAGTATGACACGTCACACACGCATTAACATTAACATTATGGGCCCTATTTTAACGATCTGAAACGCAAGTGTCAAAGCGCAAAGCGCAAGTAACTTTGTGGGCGGATCCCGGCGCTGTTGCTATTTTCCCGGCGGGATAAATGCCTCTTGCGCCTGGCGCAAATCTAAAAGAGGTTGGTCTGAAGTAGCTTCATTATTCATAGGTGTGGTTTGGGCGTAACGTGGAATAAACCAATCAGAGCGTCATCTCACATTCCCTTTAAGAGCAGGTGCGCATGTTGCATGGCGGATTGCTATTATAACGGCGGATTTACCAGGCGCGCGTCAGGAGCGGTTCACAGCCGAGGAGACCGACGTTCTTGTCAGGACCGTGAAAGACAGAGAAGTGACGTTGTATTGCGTGTTTTGCGTGCACCTGTAAACTATGGCATAAACCCTCATGCAGTAACACCCTCAGACGGCACTGTTTATTGACTGTCTGAAGTAGAATGCATGCAGAAATAACAAGAAATTCAACGTTCAAATCAGACTTATCTATCTATTTATCTCTCTATCTCTCTATCTATCTATCTATCTATCGTGGGTGGGTTTCTCCCATCCCCATACAAATCAGCGTCGGTTAAACAGGCGTGGGAGGAAAAAAAACTAAATTTTCATGGACACCACAATGATTTCCCTCATGTGTTAATATTTTTCCTTGTTATAATGTATGATTTGCAAAAATAAAAACTGCTGCATCTGTGTTGATGAGAGAATCAAAGTGTATGCGCGTTGTGCACCCGCTACATTATAGCCAAGCATGCGCGCTTAAAATAGCATAATGAACAACGGGCAACGCGCCACTGACTTTAGACTAGTTTTTTTCTGGTCAGTGGTGCAATTGTTTTATAGAACAGCAAAATAGCATGAGGGAAAGTTTGCGCCGGAACACGCCTCCTCTTTGCGCTGAACCGCCCTGGGGAGCGCAAGTGTATTTCTTAAGCCTTGTTAGCCTTGTTAGCCTTGTTAAATAAAAACTCAAATCAATCAAAACAGCATCTAGAGGGAGCCAGTTGCTAGGAGCTAGGCCCCTAAAACTATTGTTTCAACACTCACTTGCAGATGATGCCCTTGAAGAGGAGTGGAAGGACAGTCCCATCCCAACCACTGTACTAAACATCTCAGACTTAATGAACAATCTACAAGAGGCCAAACACCCTGATACCTACACCAAGGCTGTAGCTACATTGGCTTACGCAGCCCAGATGGCTAAACAGACCTCTGAACCTGACAAACAGAGATGGACCGATCTGTTCATTGACTCGTTTAGATTGATCTATTCTGAGATGGGAGACCCAAACAAAGCTCTTGGCTTGTGTTAAGCCTTGTTTATACTCGACGCGTCCGCACGAGCGCGAGTCTCCGCTGACTGCGCGCGGACCTCTCCATATGGACGAGGCGTTTATACTTGACGCGCTCGCCGTTGTGCTATTCTGTGAAACGACAGGGGGCGACTCGGAGTAATTCTCCTCTAAACCACCAGGAATCAGCAGTGAAGAAGTAGTTTGCCGTTTATTAATTGCTGATTCATATAAAAAGAGTAATAAATGCAGTAGGTTTATTGTACTTTCACTGCATGTCAGGGGTGCGCCAAAATATCGATATGGCGATATATCACGATATTTACTCCCGCGATCGATTCTCGATGCGCTCTTGCCAAGTATCGATCTTAAAAGCAGTTATAAAACGCTCTATTCATTATCCGAGTTGACTGGATTTGACTAGCTTTCATGAGGCACACACGCAAAGTCTCTCGCTCTCTCCCGTGCTATGTATGTTATGCGCGCAGTAGGCTGTTCTGTCTCGCATGCGCGCTCTAGATTCCGGGAGATTTGAACTAATTTGCGGGCATCAGGGAGACGCTATCATTATGCGGGAGACTCCCTGAACTTACGTGAGACTTCGGATGTCTGGCTTTGCAAAAGTCCGCAAAACGGGAAACACGACCACATGTACAGACACCTCACGCGGCATCACCCGGAGCTCTGTGAGAAAGCCGTGGTTGGTGCTGGCTCGAAGCCGACACACCCCGGCGTAAACATTTTTATTACTACTGATTGCAGCAATGTTACACTAAAATAGTGTCTGTGACTGTTTTGTTGCAACTGATAAGACACAAGTTGTTTTTGTTATTGTGTTTCATCCCAAAAAATAAATGGAGATTAATTTTCCTAATTAAAAAAAAATCGTATTTCTTAAAACATGATATATTGTGAGTTATTACTGATAATATGTCGATTATCGCAGTATCGCCCAGTATCGCCATATCGTGATATTATCGGTATCGTGAACAATGTATCGCATATCGTATCGTATCGTGAAGTACCCAGCGATTCCCAGCCCTAATGTCAACTAGTAAACAACTGAAGCCTTATTGAAGAGTGTTTAAACCTTAATTTCATCAGCAGGGCTTACTTCTGCTATTGTAGGCTTATTTTGTAAATGTAAGCAGTTACTTTATACAAGTGCAAACTGGGTGCTTAATGTACATGTGTTCCTATTCACAAAATGAGAGGCTTTTATGGTCGCCCATCAATGCAAATGTCTCTGTATATAGAAGGATCATAAACATGGTGGTACAGACATACCAGTTCGGCCAGATTCGGCTCGAAGTCGTTCACCTTCGGATGCGGCGCCGCGCGCGATGTTACAAAAAGTGCCGTGCACACCGCCAGGCGAAATGGGGTCTTGCGCACCCAACGCGCACGACCGCCCACACCGCAATGACGTCATTTTTGCCGCGCGCACTTCGCGCTCTTGCGGACGCGGGCTTTAGTTAACCGACGTGCGTCTGTGGAGGGAAAAGCCCGCTTTGCGCGGGTGCAAAATAGGAATGATACATGCGTCAGTGTACAAAGTCATTTGCGCCGAGTGCAAGATAGAGCCCTATAAGTGGACTTCAGGGAAAAATAAGCTACCATTCAAAAGTTTGGGGGTGGTAAGTTTTTTTTTAATGTTCACAAAGACTACCTATATTTGATCGAAAATACAGTAAAAACTGTATACAATTTTTATTTTATATAGATAATTCTTGTGATGCCAAAGCAGCATCATTATTCCAGTCTTCAGTGTCACATGATCCTTCGGAAATCAGTCTAATATGATGATTTGATGCTCAAGAAATATTTCTTATCATTATCAATGTTGAAAACATTTGTGCTGCTTAATATTTTTGAAGAAAGTGTTAAAAAATATATGATTATTTGATGAATAGAAGGTTTAAAAGAATAGCATTTATTTTATATATAAATATTTTGTAACATTATAAATGTCACTACTGTCACTTTTGATCAATTTAATGCAAATTGCGGAATAATTTTTATTTCTTTAGAAAAAAGAAAAAAACGTACCAACCCTAAACTTTTTAGCAGTTGTGTATATGACCCATTTAATGAAATTATTAATGTAGTACCCATAATAATGGAAAATCCTCTCAAAGCTGTGGTCTTGTCTATGAATTCATATATTCAGTGGACTGCAAATCATTTATGGAGCTATTGTGGCATCACAGAGTTGGGATCTGAAAATATAAGTTTAGCCTACCTCTTTGCAATAAGCCAAATAATTAATAGAGGTGTGACATCACAGAGCAATGACCTCACAGCAGTGATCTCACAGAGCTCTGACTGGACTAAAAGAGCAATGAAAACTATTCATTGACAAATCTGTGTAAAATCACATTTTCATTCCCCTCTCCCCATTTGTTTTACACTCCTCTGCATGTCTGCATCTATCTTTTTCTCTCTTTCACTTGTCAGTGATAATGGCAGTAGTTTGTCTGTGTCCTTGACTCATGGCATAAATCTTTTCTATGGGCAGATGCATTGACGTCATTCTTCACTTTGTAGGTCTTTGCTTGTCAAAATGAATGTAATTACACACCAGTAATGTCCCTTTTTATGACAACTTTTAATCTTTTAATCTTAAGTTTTAGCCGACTCATGGTCCTTATTAAGTATATGAGAGTTATGGATGAATTATTTGATTAGTGACTACATTTTGCTGTGGTAGTTGGTTTGTCTGGCTAATCTAATTGAAAGTGAATGTGGTGACAGTGGAGCTTATCTCTTACACCCTGCTGCTCATCGCTGTCTACAAACCTGCTGACAAGCATCAGTGGGTAAAGGCTCTGATGTACAGGCTTTGTAAAGCGCTGGTTCTTGTGCAAGCATTGTTCTCTCAAGCAGTTTCCACACACAGTGCTTATGTGGGCGTGTAGTAGGTATATGAGCATGTCGAAATGTTAACATACACTAACAGTCAGAAGTTTACGACACACTCGACTGAATTTATACTACTTAAATGCTTTAGATTTGTTTTGTAGACAAG